>JXWZ01005774.1:0-22779 GCA_000956215.1 Anopheles farauti No. 4 | reverse complement strand
CCCCCACTGACGTTATAGCGTTAATAAAACGTACTTTGTATTGCAAAAAAGCCAACGTTGGATAGGAATAGAGGAAAAAAAAACTCATTTACCCTCTAAACGCGTTATTAAGTTATTCTTTCTCTATAATTGCCTACATTCAGGCGTAAAGGGCAACGCCCCACTTTGATTGCTTTCGGTGTACGCTTACCGTCACCCGTCACAAGCAGGCCCCTCGCCAGCATCCCCATCCCTGACAGCCGCAAACCTGCCGTCATCGTTGGCGACCGAGATGAGTTTGACTTATCGCTACACTACCTCGCATCGTGTCGAATCGATCCATCGGCTGTGACAGGTGGTTACACGGGTGGGTGAAACTGTATCCATCACCGCGGGAGGCACTTGTGCGCGCGATAGATTCCTTTCGTGGGGGTTCTTTTTTCCCCCGTTTTCCACGACGAACCGCCAAGAAGGCAGCATCGGGGCTTACGTAAGCTGCCACGTGCAGTTCGCGGTGCGCTGAGATGATGCTCTTGATCGATCGAGTGAAGGTGTGGGCAAAGAAAACGTTAGCTTTCGTCCGGTCATATACATCGATGGGTGAAATTTTGGTCATGTTGTTCTTGGATGTATAATGAGTTTAATTTTTTTTTTTCATTTTTCTTCGAAAGTAGTGACCATATTTTATAATTTCATTGATAGAGGAAATTGTGTAGTATTTTAGATTAAAATATAAATAACTATTTTCATTAAATACAACACATTTTTAATACACTCATGAGGATAAAAATAGCTGGTATTATTTTTTTTTAATGAGTACCATCTCTATAAATTGAATAGCATTCAATACATAATAAATAATCCTAAATAATTCTTGCGAATCCAAAAAATTCTTTGAAAGCACTTACGAGCGATCGATTGAACCAACCGTATTCGCGTATTGATTTGGCAAGTACCAGATTAAGTACAGACCATCAGGTACAGCAGCACCGTCACGCTCGTTACGAGCAAAAAATAAACCACAACCCAACGGAAGACAGCAGACGAAAGCAAAAAAAAAACGCCCCAAGAAATACGAAACTGTCTATCGCATTTGTTTGTTTTTCGCCAGCTTCGATTTGCTGTTTGCCGCCCGCGGCGAAAAGTAAACACTGAAACTTTACCACCCAGGACCTGGAAATGGATAACAATCGATTTGGCTAACGATAACCCGTGCGCAGCCGAGCGAAGGTTCCGTGCGCAAGTTTAATATCTGCCCAGCCAGCCAAACATCCGGATGTGGAGGAAAACTCTCATCCTCCTGCTTCCGGGAGAGAATCGTTCCGGCTGGGAGGAAAGTATGATTTCACGAAAGGATAATATATTTAAATCACGTGAAACATCATTCCCGTTTGGCCATCAAATGAGATTTACAGGATATTTATTTCCTTACCCTGTGAACGCATCATCATCGGCAGTCGTCGTCGCCAACGCCATCCGGCGCGACGGGTATGCGGATGAAAATTGATACCATTTGACGCGAGAAAAGATACATTTTCATCACGCGTGAGGATTCGGTCTGCGTGTATCCTTGAGCCGTCATATTTGTTGTGCATCGGGTGTTGCCTATTTTTCCCCGACGAGCCACCAGAAAAAAGGAAATCTATCCGTAATCTAAATCGTGTGACAAATTTGTTTGCGAGATAAAATTGAATGGTTAAATCTATTTTAAGTCGATTTTAACACGTGAGGAGCGGAGAGTTCATCATTGGAAAATGAACTCCAAAATTGTAAAAAATAAATCGGATTCATCTCGTGATTCATTCATAAAGGAAGACATCCACATCCAGTGGAACAATATTCTTTCTCCAAACTAAAAAATCCCAGTAAAATCGATAAATACTAGGTTCAAGGTTATTTCTAGCAGCCAAAAGAAGCTGCTCCCAAGAGTTTTCAGCACCACCTGTTGCTTGACTAAGGCCACATCTTAGAATATGATATACGAAGGCGTAACTTTAAGCTTTAAATTTTAACAAGAAGCTTACCATACTCACGAAAATTGTTCCGGTAGAACTAATCTCTTCTACGGCAAGAAACAGAAGCGTAGATTATTCCATGTCATAACGCTTGTGTTAGCTCGCACAGTCGGAAAAACACGTAGTCGATTAATTCAAGCGTGGGGGCTTTTGGAAGCAGTCCGGATCTTTGCAGCGAAACGAAAACCGATCCTTCCCTTTTCCAAGTGTCCGTTCGGCAACGAAAGCATGGGTATAAAAAGTTCGCTTAGAAAAAACAAACCCACACACCGTAATCTCTTTCTTCCCGTCCGGTGTGGGCCCAGAGCTACACAATCGTTGTGGATGTTTGATTCATGCGAGAAGTTTCGTTGTTCGCAATGTTGATTAAATCCCGCGTCAAAAACGCGACGGGAAAATCCCTCACCGAGGACGCGGACGGTTTCACCTTCCAGTTCGGCAAGGTCATGGCTCCGGCGGTTGAGGATGCCTCCGGTCCCGGTGACCCGGGCTTTTGCTGGTGCGGGATGCTGTTTTGTTGATGGAAAAATAAGCCAAACGAATGTCTTCTGTGCACCATCGCAGCGGGTTGAAGAAAGTGGGGGAGAGAAATTTTATTTATTATCCCACCGGCAAACTAAACAGACCGACGTGCGCCCAATTGCTGCGCCACATTTCTTCGTCGTTGGCGACAAAAACAGTTGTTTGCGGTAGGATTCGCCCCAACAGCTGGCGCTGGCTTGTAACGCGATGCGAATGCGAAATGTGGTTGACTTGGTGCGTTTATACGGTGCGAAACATTGTGGAGGTGCTTCGGAGGAGTTCTTTTGATAAGCGATGCGTGCAATTTGAGTGAAAATAGATTAAATTTTAAATAAACTCAGCAGACGAGACGTCTATGTGAATGCAAAATGTGTTACAGTTGTTATTCAAACCACGACTGTTTGCAAATGATACCAGAAATATCTCATAATGTTTCTCCAGCGTTCAATTCAAGTATGAGTCTTAAAATCACCAAATTTTTGCTACATTTCCAAAAACGTATTAATAGAAGTATAAATTCAATAAGGAATTAAGTCAAGGATATGTGAAGGCCTTTAGTTCACAGGATTTAAGTCTCTTATTTGATAAAAAATTAGAAAATGTCTCTTCTACACTTTCAAGTTGGACGTATATGTGTCTAATTTAGGGGTTATAGCCTACTAGATCGTTTTAAATAGAGAAGGATTAGGATTATTATATAATTAAGGATTATATTCCAACATTTGTATGCATATCCAATATTTCATGACAATTTTATCCGTAACAGTCTTAAATATTCAGCTCAAATTATTAAGTAAATTATTATTGAGTAAATTTAATCTATTTTATAATTTATACCTTAATCACAATTATAATCTAAGATATTAATACAAAACGATAGAATTGTATGTTCTCAACCTCAACAAAAAGTTAGCACTTGAGAAAGGAGATTTATCAAACATTTCAGACCGTATGGAAACGATAACCTTTCAATACGAACATATTCCTGCCATACTATTCAGATCAATTCCCTCCTGCCGCATGATATTTTCCACTACTGGATTATATTTCGCACCGTATAACACGACAGCTTTAACCATTTTTCGCACATAAATAGCACGAAGATACCTCCTCGACACGTGCCGCACAAAGCACCACTCGCGGTGAAGAATTATCGCAACCACATCAGCACTTTTCAATTGTCATTCCGTCGGTGCCGGCGAAAAAGGGCCTCCGTCCATACGTGCATCATCGAACAAGCGGATGTTGCGCTTTTGTCTGGCGCGTCCCACGGCACTAGCGGCGACGTTAGCCGTCGTGTCCCGTAAATAGCGCTTCTTTCGCACACCAGAAGTAAGCCTTTTCCTTACAAGAAGCCACGCCACTTGGCGTGACTTTCACACATTTCGCACACCACGTCCGGATGTCGAAAATATCCGCCTGCACGTTCGTATCCGTCGGTTCACGAGGCTCGCCCCGGGCCGTCCACTATCTTGCGCTTGACTTTAAAATCTTAATTGTTTCCCTCGGGGTGTGGTGGTAAATTTGTGGGAAAACTAACCAAATCTGGATGGAAAAGGAAGATGGCAAATTGTATTACCCCTTCCGGATAATGTCTGTATGTCCGCCCGTGGTGAATACGACGGGGGTTTTGTTTGGTTTTGTGTCTTTTTTTTTTCAACGTGTCGTACCGGTTTCCTCTCAAGCTAGCTAGTAGTTTCCTGCCAATTAAAGAGCCACTATACAGACACACACACACACACACACTGACACGTACACAAATTAACATTCACGCAAACATTAACACAAGCGCTCGCAACGAAACGTCCCAGGATGAAGTCACACCGTGCGACGAAAATGTTCTCCGGCAAACACGCTGACACGGGGACAAACAAAAAGCCACATAATCAGTCGGCAACCACACATAAGACCAACACACAAACACACACGCACACACACATACAAGCAACACATTTAGCATATCCTTTTTCAGGATCTTCTTCTCACACGAGTTCTAACGTTTGCACGTAGTGCAGTGTTTTCAAGCGCTTTATTTTTTACAGTTTTACAGTGTCTTTAGTACATTTTGTATACATTCTTATTTATTTAAACTACTTTTATACAGTTTACAAACATGTTAGATTCTCTGGTTTGAATTTACTGTGTTTTGTTAAATTAATAATACATTCGCAGTAACCGTCTTTTACAGCACATTGCATACTTTTAGGCGCTTTAATCCATGCAAAAGTAAGAAAATACACCGAAATACAAGCGCCACCTCAAACGTTGTTTCAAATTGAATTGAAGTTAATTGAATATTATAATTTATCCCGTTCAAAGTTCCAACAGCTCTTTAATCCCATTAATCTCTTGCCGTTAAAAATGTGCCGTAGATAAATTGCTAGGAAACCCTGCACTGCTGTTCGTACTCCATTGTGACACGGTCGGCCCGCCATTGTAACCGCGTGGTGTATCTCTTTTGATCTTTTGCTCATTTCCCGCATGCATGCCTCATGCGACGGCACAACAGACCGTCGGACAAGACGCAGGAAGCCCGCCGGGTGCTGCTGAGCGATATTAACTTTACCAGCATGGTGCCGGAGCTGTCCCGGTCGGCCGATCACCTCTGCCAGCATCAGCAGGACGAGAACGGCGACCCGAACCGGTCGCCCAACTACTGCAAAGGAAACCTGCTAAGAACACCGGAAGCCACCAAAGGGTATGAAGCTTGGGCGGCGCGCCGGAGGGCCAGGGAGCTTGGATAATCGCATCGGACGCCCAAAAGCCGATGGTTAAACAGACTCGAGATAGACTGGAGATGCAGACGGTGCCGGCGTCGTCTCACGGCGAAAACAAACCCATCGTACTCACTCGACTTGACCTACCGTCGGCGACATGGCCGGGTGACTAGACTTTGGCAGACATTAAACCTGACTAGACGCACTGACGGAAATGGGGTGTGGGGTCGCGGAATTTATTGTTTTCTTTCTTGTCAACACCAAAGCGCCATTTCGCTTTAGTTTCGTGTTTATTTTGCTGATACTTTCGGTTGTACCACTCGTATCTTTTGATGTTTGAATTGGGCGTTTGTTAAGCAGCAGTCGTTTATTCATCTTTTGGCACGGTTGGTTTGCGAGCAAAGCTGTTCTTACACTGTTGCTGTTGATGTTTGTGCATGGTGAGCTTTTTGCTTACCAAACTGTCGATGGAGCTGTTAGTGCCAATATTCAGGACACAGCCAATTTCTGGACATAGTCAAAAATCGCGCAAAAAACTTTATTTGATCTTTTATTTACACGTTGCGTCTTCATAGGTATATTTGTCACGAAAGCCCATTTACGACACAAGTCGGAGTCAATATCGATCCAACAATGTTGTGCTACTGTTTGCACCATTCCGAAAATAATGGTTGTGAATAACACACTTCGGACGTGTTGAAATACATTAAGAATTAATAGAATTTTTCAACTTTCAACAATTTTTGTATTGAAGATTTATCGTGCCACTTGAGTTTTTTACTGATAAGATTTTGTGACGGTTGGTTTGGTAAGTTTTACTCAAAGTTATATATTAAAATAAAATTGGTTGTCCTTAAGCCACGGAGATGAAATCGATTAAATTATAAGCATATTCCTAAATTGATCTCCAACTTCCTGAACTCAGCTCTGTAAACTTCAGATTTATCAAATGAAAGAATTTGCATGCTAAAAAACATAATTAAAAATTTTGTTTCAATCTTTGAATACTCAGGAGACGCATAACAATTCAAGAAAATTTAAAAGAAGATTCAAAGATTCTCAAAATGCAACTGTTTCTTCGTAGCTTGATTCTAAGCTATGAAAAATAATGTTTGTTTTCTATAAAATTTTGTGAATCAGTAATTATGGTTGAATCATTTTCTAAAAGCCACAGAACAAGCTATGAGTTGGGTTGTGAGTTATACAAATTATGCATCTTTTCAGTTTGTGCGTTTTTGTTTGTCCAACTTCTGGTTTCCGTGACGATATAAATTCAATCCACCGAATGCTACGCGGGATAGATCGTCTTGGTGATGAGAAAGACCAGACTTGAAAAGTTATTTAAATTATTCCGTGCTATGCTTTCTTTAAATAAATAAAAAAAAAACAATCCACTGACAATCTCACCGTGAATCTTCGTACGAATCTTTCGTTTGCCGTGTCTCCTTCAACCTTCCGCGAAACCGCACACGGTCTAACATCAAGATCTAAACCATCTAGTCCTGTTTTCTCGTCCTTTTCGCTTTCCGTGATTAATGGACGCTTTGCCAAACGATGCGATTCCCGGCTTCGCAGCCCCGTCGTTGCTAATTAGTAATGTGAATTTTTCGCGTTCCCGCGGACAGCATCCCGCCCAGCTTCAGCATGACTTCGCCGGGTGTCTCGCAGTGGACGGTGAACGAGAGCAGCATCGCGACGCAGACGACCCAAACGGACGCCCTGTGGACGAATCGGGGCGATTCGTTCGACTCGTCGAAAAGCTATTCGGCCAGTTCGCGGTACTCGACGCTCAGCAAGCACCACCGTTCCCGTAGTGTACCGTCGATGCGGTGCGCCATCTGCCGGCAAACGCACCAAAGCACGGTCCTGCGGCCGTCGGAGAGCATGCACTACACGCCGCGTGTCACGTTCCAGGAGCAACCGGCCGTACACAAGATTCGCGGCTCACTGCCCGACCTCCGGCACGACTGTAACTGCCCACGGCGGTACGGCGGACCGTCGCTGTATCGCATCCACGGCGACTCGGGCGGTTCGACGGACAGTTTGCTCGAGGAGGCGGAAGAGTTTTTGCGCCGCTCGCTCGAGGGCGGCAACATGCTGGCGATGGAAGATTCGCTCGGCCAGCTCGAGATGGCGGTACCGCCGGCACCGGCCTCCGCTGGGTTGGTACCGCACGTGACGCTTCATGGACACGGCGGGCATGGCCATCATCATCCGACCGCCAAGCATCGGCGATGTTCCGAGAACGACATACAGAGGGGTGAGTTGAGTTGAAAGGATGATTTCATTGGTTTAAACTGAAAAAATAAAAATATTCATGTCAGGTTTTCAGGTTAATCTTATAAAACACAAAGCAAAATATACAATGTTCTGAACCATTATAGAAACATATAAATGACAAATATTAAGGACATTAATTTTTAGAAATTATTCTTGTTGGATAAAAGTTCTTCAAGCCGTTCCTTTTAAAGACCCTCCGAAAAGGTGTTCAAAAGCTGGCTTGATGTGGTTTCGAAAGACTTGAATGAACCAAATAATTCAATTTAAATGTTAAAATTAATAGCTTGTGTTCGTAGGACTTACTAGAAAGCATTTCATTTCGTTTCTACATCATCAAACCTTGACAAATTTAATTTTTCAGTGTGAAGGATTTCCTTCTATCCAGCTATGGCAAGGTTCTATTGTCGAGGAGAATTTGCATATTGCTCTTGCTCAAGGCAGATACACTGTATGATCTTACGCTTTTTTTTATATCTTCTTTTCCACCCCTCCAGACTACATCCCCTCGAAGCAGGCGCTGCCCTTTCTGCCAAAAACGCCCAAATGTCTCAAACCGGGCCATCTGGCGAAGGTAATCTCGCGCAACGGGCGCGTCATCGTCGGCCGCGTACGCTACATCGGTCCGCTGGCCGGATCGGACGCGGAGGATACGTACGTTGGGCTGCAGTTGCCGACCAACCTGGGCGACTGCGACGGTACCATCGAGGGGAGGCGATTTTTCGAGTGGTAAGTACCGCCCGTGACTGCCGAGCGACGAAAGAACGAACGTTATCGCATTCTATCTGGACTGTTTTTTTTTTTGGTTTTCTTTCGTGAACATTCCCAGCGAACCATTGCACGGTATCTTCGTGCCGTTCAAGAAGGTCGTGATGGCGTGGAACTCATAAGAAAAGATGATCGGATCGATGGAGCAGGATTTGCGCGTGAAGGAGCCGCAAACTGGGAGGATGAATCAACAGTCGTCCGAAGGATTGGCGCACCGTTGTGATACAGGGAGGGCGGAGTGATTGATTATTGTGAAGATTCTCGGGATCCCGGAACGAGGTAAAGAATTAATGTCATGAGCGCACAATTGCAAAAAAAAAAACAGAACCCGTTAAGCTACGGAAGCATTTTCCAACGTGACGACAGTGGAGACTGCTAATGCAGATAAATGAGAGGGAATGTCCGTCATAATTACAACCAATTTGTGCAGGAACGCAGAGTAAAGTACACGCTCCGCCAATTACTGGGCCACCGCGGTGGAACAAACGAACGGACACTCACAATCCCCTTGCTTGATGTAAACCCCATCCGTGGTCCGGCCGTATCGAGCTAACCCCACTTTTTGGCCCACCCAGCCACTGCTGTTGAGCTGTTGGGCCGCTACCGAAATTGTAGAACAATAAAGTGTATCCTATTTTTGATATCGGTGTTTGTAGGGCGCCTCGGTAGTATGCAACTCCTGCAGTCTGTTGCTAGCATTGTTGTTACTCCCTTTGGATGTTGTAGCTGTGTAGCATATACCATTGATACATACAAACAAATACACACACACGTTCGTTAGGTTTCGACGCAGGCGGGTGAAATCATCCGCGTGACAGAAGTGCAAAAGAGAGCGAGACTTGATGGGCCTGGCAGGCATTGTTCGAATATTTACAAAATATACTATGAAATGTATAAACCTCCTTCCCTAGATGTTCTAACCTACGAGTTTTCTAGTAACTGTTCGCTAAATGTGGCGATAGCGAAATAGAAATTGGTTTGAGTTGTAGCAATAGCCCTTTCCAAACAGAATTCAATTGCAATGTCTACTATGATGGTGACGCTGGTGTACCCGTTTGGTATGATTACACTTCGCAGCGATTTTGTGTGTGCGTGGTTTTTTCTATAAATTACAATACGTACAAGCTGCTTGCGTTTACAGACACCCGTGTTTCGGAAAAGCATTGCATTTTGGAGAGTTTAAATTATACGTAATATCGACAGCACACTTAAACGGAGCACATCCGAACTCTAGTCAGTTCAGCGCAAGTAATGCCCAGTATGTGGCAAACGAAAGTACTCTAGTCGCGACGCGCATCAAACGAGCATGTACTATCATACTCTGAACATTAGGCACCGTGTTGCACCGACCTAACCGAACCTTACCGACGACGTAAAAGCTTTTACGTGGAAGTGTGACCGAAACGATACCGAACGCATTGCTTTGCCGTGTGTTGGAATGTTGGAAGACTCGGAAGAGCAAACCCCTAACGCACTGACGAATAATGTGTAAGCAGATGATTGTTACGTAATGTGTTATCTTCAATAGGATACCCCTGCTAATTATATGAGGTGTTACATAATAACAACAAAAATACAGTCGACACTTGAAAACTGTTTGCGAACAAACGTAGTGGGTAGTCACCGCTGAAGCAAGAAGAGATATATTTGCCGTACATTATTACCATACTTCGATAAGGAAAAGGACTCGACGGGCGATTGTGGGTGAACATCTATTCGTAGCCGTAACAAAGTGTACCCCAACAAATGGATATAATGTATCAAATAAAGAACAGATGTAACGCTATTTACTGCAAAATATGAACGATTTGTCTTACGTATTTTTCGAATGTAAGAATCGACGTTACCATCCTGGACAGAAGGTTTTCTGAAAGACGACTCCTGAACTCTCTATCGGAATGTTATGGAAAGGAAATTATTTACCTTGGTATTACTCAACCAACGTTTCTTATATTAACAAAATATGTGCTCGTCTTTATTGATTCTCTTTTTATCGTTTCTTCATGCTGTCAATGTACAATGTAGTCATACGAACAGAAGAGCATTCCAACATCTGCACAACGTTGTGTTCATGTAGAAAGCTTCTTGGGCTCTGTTACCCTACCACGTTAAGTATACAGATAATTTGACCAACGTTAATTGTATCGCGCAGAGCCCCCTGTGTATCTTGGTTCTCTACTCGTAACTTTAATCCGAAATCTGCTGCTTACTCCAGTCGCTGTCTTGTAAACTCTCTTATTCCACTGCCGAATAATGGTTCCAGAAACGTTTCGATACGCGTGCGAGCGCGCGCGCTGGTTGGTTCTCTTCCCTAGTTTACATAAACTTAAGTACGGAAACCACATGAAACCATATTAAACCATATTAATACTTCTAATGCGTCGTTGATAGATTTGTCTACGAAAGAGATAGATGACGTTCTACCTACTTATCTAACGCATAAACATCTAAAAGACATGAACGCAGAAAAAGTTTCCCTCACTGTTTACCATAGAATACCTCCAACAACTCGTGTTGGCTCGCTTTACATTAAATGTGGTAAAAATTCCAGAAATAAATATTGCTCACATAAACATCGGCCTACTGGCTGGCTGCTGAATCGCATTGTCACAATTCTATCCGCTTCTACCGTACCGTTCTTATATATAAAAAACAAGAAATAGAGAGTGCAAGTATGTCTGTGAGCGTGTGGATGAAACTTGTCAGTAAGAAGAAACAAATGAAACAAAACAAAACAATATACTAATGGATGATAGATAGTACACAACGTAGGAATTAACTAAAACTTGCACCTAAAAAGCCAACCGTGTTGTGCTTGTCCTGTCCGGTAGAAACCCCCTTTGGTGGGTTTTTCCTCTCGTCATTATTGCACGCACGCACGGTCTCACGGATTGTCCTCCTATATCTTCATACCCGTGTCCAGCTTGAGGGACTGTTTCATCACTTCGTAGGTGGAGAAGGACACGGCCACCATCGGTATCGCGCGCAGATAGTTGATCGACATCCCCCGGTACAGGCCCTTCATGATGCCGTTCTCGTTGTAGATGATGGTGAGCGTTTTCCACATGCCCATGCTGGAGATGAGGAAACGAGTTAAACGTATTAGCAAATGTAAGTGAAATTGCAAAAGAAAAGAAAAAAAACAACAAAACAAACAGACAAGATTAAGAAATAACAAGATCAATAAAAGTAAGGATGGCAAGCAAACAACGTAATAAAACATCTTGTTAATGTTAAACATCTTCTAAAAAAAACTACGAACAAGCACACAAAACTAATAACAGATACTACTGATGGTACTAATAGTATTTCAAAAAATAGTTGTCGAATTTACTATCTATTTTTAATATCTCATTTTTCAACAGAAACATGCTAGATCAAAATAGAAAAACATTTAAAAATAAATTATACAATTTTTGTTTCCACATTCGTATTTTTATCCCATGCGCTTTAATTTAAATTAATTATTCAGGGTTAAGCGCTAGAAACCGTTATCGAAATTTATTTAAATCACGTAAAAACGAAAGAAATTAACCGATTTAATATTATCGATTGAAATTAAAATGCACCTACATAATTATAAAAGCGAAGAATTAAAAAAAAACCTGCCCAAATGAAAACAAAACGAATGATCGAAAGAGCCCATCGGACCACCCCGTTTTACATCATCATCGCTTCGGTTGGGGCAGTGTCTGAATATGGCCTGAATGCTTTAGCCGGGCACCGGTTTTTCTGGCTTAAAGTTCAACCACCGTTCAACCTTTGATCCGTGCGCATCGGACGAACCGAATTCGGCTGAAAATCAGATGCGTAAGATAATGCACAAAAATGATAAACCATCGAGCTGCGGAGTGGCACAGTTTAAGCATCATGATTTTGAAATTAAATCTAAAACATAACGACTAACAAATCCAAAATTAGCGTGTCAAATATTAAAAGGTGTTAAGGGTGTTTTTTTTTATCTAAAAGTTGTTCCTCTACCGAACGTTAATGCTGTGTTCTTTTGTTTCTATCGATTCGCGAAAAAATTTGCCAGAAGAGGCTTCTACTCCGGCTACTAACTTAAGAATCTATTCGCATCTACGGGGAGCTTACTTCAAACAGACAGACAGATTGACACAAAACATAAACGAGCAGGCAAACACAACGAAACATGCACGTGGACAGAATCGCAACCAGTACGCGCTCCGTCGAATACCCACCTCCTGCATTTGTTTGTACCGCGTAACCACGATCGTTCACGGTTAGCGAGCCCGACCCAGCCGTCAACAGCGACGATCAGATTAATATGCGATCGATTACGGCGCCCAGAACGCCATCAAACCCACCGTCGTTGATGCGTGAAGCGGGAAGCAATCGGTTATTAGACAGCGTACCACCACCGATCCGTCCAGGGCAACACCGAACGCCCGCCCGGGTTATTCAATTAGACACAGGTAAGGTGCATTTATCGCATTGCAATCGTGGCCGACCCGTAGCGCAATGGAAACCCCCCATCAAACCCCGATAATGCACACCCGGGGGTGAAAGCGAATGCGAAGTAATTAGAGTTGAGCATCGAGCAGTACGAAACCGGCAGACAAGGTGGAAAACCATTACCGGGTAAGGGCGAGTGAAGAAGCGTTACACCATCACCAAAAAGCACCCCGAGTCCAGAGCAGTGGCAGCGGATGGCGGGGGTGAAAATAAATAGAAATAGAAACAGTTTAGTTAGTAAATCGAAACCGAACGAACCGAGAGCCGTAACGTGACGGTGGCTTCCAGCGAAAAGGTGAACGATAGGGAAATGACTAATGAATCTTTTTGGCCCGCGGCGTGAGTTTTAATTATCGCAAAAACGTTTCGTTGTTTTGCGCGAGGACTGTCGCTAATGCGGGTGTTGATGAGTCAAGCCAAAAAAAAACCCTTAAAATCCGAATTGCGTCATTCGGTTCGTACCGCTTCTAGAACCTATTCCCTAAAACGTGCCAGCGATTAGATGCTAATCGATTGTTACTTCGCCTAAATTTGGGCCGATAATTTACACCGTAATCAATGTAACGAGCGTTGATTAGTGCGCATCTTGCCGCTTAGAATCGGTCTCTAGCATCTTCGCGATGACCATCCAAACTTCGTCCAAGCCGGTTTCGATACGGCAGCCAATAAATCAAGCACCTGCGCGGTAACCTGTTTTGGTGTCTTCGTTGGTGGTGTGTATCGTTTTCTTCATTTTCGTTTCGTACCACGTATCAGGCAAACCGGGCAAACGGCATGCAAAAGAACCAGTAAAATTCCTCTCGCGGCGGGGTCTCCCCCGGTTGACACGAACCAAAACTGTCTCTGTTGAAGTCTAGTGACGTGTCAAATTAAAATTATGAATGAAAATGTGAAACATCTTTCAACGTTCAATCCATCCCTAGCTGAACTTTGAGTAAGGTTTTATCTTCAATAAAAAAATAAAAACAATAGCCACTACCACACTACTGACTGAGGGAAGGAACACGAAATCTTAAATGACAAAATAATTACACTAAGCATCCGGTGTGTGATGCTATCGTGTGCGAGGTGCTACGAAATCAATCGTTTCTACTTAATTCGTCCCACAATGTTCGTCAGCAGACAGAGGCAGAGTAGCATGTGGACGCTGCCGAGCAGCCCGATGTCTTCACGGAATTCGTTAAACTATGCCATCAAACGTATTGCGCAACGCGTTTCGGACATGGAATACCTTTCGAATGAATGTCACGACGACGCTTGCCGTGCCCGTCCACCCGAGAGAAACGGAGTGATCTTTCACACACTGCCAGCGTGTCAGCGTGTCAGCAGGGCGAACTTCGCGCGAAAGTCTTCGAACCATTCCGAGATCGAGTTCCGCAGGGGCATGAGCAAGCACCAGGCACCACTACGGTGCGTGTCCTGTGAAAGTTTGTCCATCCGAAGCGATCGTTGAACGTGCAAGAAAAACTCGATATCTGGGAGGGAAGGGATTTTAAAGCGCTTTGTTGTACCATCAGTTAAACCGAGGCCCTAAAACAGCCTGACGGAAGGCAGATCACGGCTCACGACCCTTTCCATTTTGCACACGGCGCGGCGCAAACCACGCAACCAGCGTGCTTATGCAATTGACTATGCAAATACCTTTTCCTCCCCCCCAAGCAGGAACAGATCGCACGTGGACGATCTTCGGCTTTGGCTTATCGAAAGCGCGCGCGAGGTGCGGCCCGGACATCATCCCCTGGTTCCTTTGGAGGTCAACACTTCATCCAGCCGATTTACATACACACCATTAGCTCGCGGTAACATCAGTGAAGCAATATGCCGAGGAATGTCGATTGGAGGACGGAGATAGCAGCGGTTGTAAAGCGTTTGTCGTGTTAGCACGCTGGACGTCCCCACTCACTTACCCGAATTTAGCCGTTTCCGGATTCATCATCGCAAGCTGCATCCGTCGTCGGGTGACGTCCAGTGGATAGGAGAACGATTGGGCGACCGCACCGGCGAATCCTCCGCACAGCAGCTTCGCCGGCACACACAGCACCAGTCCGCCTGTGGCCAGTGTCGATCGGACGAAAATTAAAACATCACTGGTTCCACCCGACGGGGAAATATCACTACCCATACTTACCGGTGTTTCGGTCCAGCTTTTTACACGTAATACCCGGTGCGTACTTCATGCAGACAAACTTCAGCATCTCGAAGCAGTAGAAGGAAAATCCGGCGTACGGTACCATGCCCATTAGCGTTGGCACGAACCCACGGTAGAGAGCGCGCAATCCACCTTCCTGGAAAACAAAACCGAGACCGGACAGAAGCGAGGGTCTTTAGTATCGAGTGAACAGTTTTCTTTTTTTTCATCAGATTTGTGCCCTATTTATTCCGAATTTGAAGGTTATTTGATGATAATATTAAGTTACATGAAGCACCAAGGGACAAAAAAAAAGATCACCCTTTAATTGCTTCTCGTTTGATTAATGTGGTTCTTTGGAAAAAAGTGATTGGTTTGACTATTTGCATCTTGATTTGCAGAGAATTTTACACTATCAAGGCGACTGTGATCAAAAACGGCAACACAAAAAATTATTTTAAATACTAATTTAACAATTGAACTATAGCGTACTTGTACCCCTAGTTTTTGTGTCATATTAGCTAGAAATTTTAATAAAAAAATTTCAAAATAAATTTAAAATTTTCCACCCATTCGTACGCCCACATGGGGATCCTTTTTATATTGCTTTTTAATTTGAAATTTTCAAGCTTAAGCGTCATAGAGTGTGCATTTTTTCCCGTTCCAAACTTGATTTGAAACTTTAGAGTATTGACAAGCTATAAAACATTCAAAATGACGATAAAGAAGTAAAGGGAATAGAATCAGAATAAGATTCGTTGGAACGATTGATTGAACTCACACACTGCTCACACACACAGAAGCAGGACCAAACTTCACCCACTAACGCCGTTAACGTGTATGATTAAAATGACTAGCAAGTATTTAAAAAAACTATTTCTCTAACACAAAACAAAATTAAGCATAAATCAAAATGATGTTCCTCGCTATGTAAAGACGGAGACTCATACTAAAACATAAATATCTTCATATTGTGCAGCTACAACTATTGCAGTTAGAAGCAAAGAAAATTGAATTTAAATATCTCATTAAATGCACGATGTCAACGGTAATAATTAAAACAATTTCATATTATGAAGCCTCCGTTTTGGAGGCAACATTTCATAACCGAAATTGGTAATAACTGAAATGTTTCACGTTTTGACGTAGCCCCCGGGGGTTATCGTTATTTGTTATTATTGCTTCGTTACATAACCGTCTTCTGAAAGCTTTGGAATAATTCATTACTGTGAAATGTGGTATACATATCTTATCCGCTTTATTGAAGTGAGTTTGGATTGTATGGAAAGATTTCCAAGTCCACGATAAGCGTTCCGAAAATCGCCCAATATTGCTTATTATCTGTTACTTACCGTCCGGAAGATCGTGACCGCGGTGTGCACAATGCCATTGTACCGATGCTCACCGGTAACCTGAAAGGCTAACCGGGCTCTGATCGTGTCCAGCGGGTACGTCAAGGTGACGGCGGTCACTCCAGCCCCGGCACCGGCGATAAACTTGTCCGCATGCTTAATCGGCAGGTTCGTCCCTAACACCTTCCCCAAATACTGGAACGGCGAAAACAGCGAGAGAACATGATGCATGATGATGGTGTGCAAACGCAAGTACCACCTCGCCCAACGCCGATATAGCCCATACCTTCTTGTACACCTCGAACGCGGTGAACTGGGTGGCCGCGTACGGAAATATCCGCACCATCTGTGCTCCGTTGCCCTTGTACAGCGCAAAGAACGACTCCTTCTGGACGATGTGCTTCAGGCCGCTGAACACGCCCAGATGTTTGTAGTGGATCGAGTGTGCCTGCAGCAGAATCTTGATCCGATCGAGCGGTGCGACGGCTGTTTTGGAGCACATTCCGGCCACACCTGAAAGTTTAGCGTAAGTGACAACAGATCGTGTAAGCGGAAGGTACGCGGTGGAATTCAAATTTATGGCACACTTAAAACCTGCATTGTGTTAGTACAGCAAACGAGCCTAAGCTGGATGACACTTTTATAATTTATTGATTTTTTTACATTTTTTCAAGAGTTTGTCATAATTAGAATACGTCAAGTTTTCGAAAAAACACGATTTTTTTAGATCTTTTTCTGTACTTTTAGTATTTGAAGTTTCCTATAACACATAAATCAATTCATTTGAGAAAATTCTATTTGTTTAGACAAACAATCAGATAAATTCGCTTAACATACAGGTTTTTAAAATAAAGAATATATTATTATTTTTTTAACAAATGACGAAATGGAAATTTTAAACGGGTATTTGTCAACGAGAATGATTTTTTAATAAGTGATCGTGTGATTATACTACATGAAAAAAATGAAGGGCTGACACAAAAAATATATAAACATTTTGTAAAAAATTAAAAAGAATCTTATAGAACATCATCTTCATCTCTTCAAGCTTTCGTATTATTTCCAAACAATACAAGTGATCGAATATTTTACACGAAGCACCTCTAGAGACACACAAACGGTGGGTTGAAATAATAGTTTCGTGTGTCGCTTGCGAAGGTGAGCGGGAGCAAACCAAACACCTGAACGAAACGAAACAACTCCAAAACCCGTTTAGAGCCAATAAAAGACAGATGAGCAAACACATGGCGGTGGCGGTGGACATTAATAGGCGAAATGGAAAGTGGCCGAACCAACCAACCCAACCGGGAATGGGGAGGGGTAGGCGAGAGGGAGAGTAAAACCAAAAAAAAGGGAAAATCATGAACCCATGGACAATGTAAGGTCATTTCATGCTGTCTGCAAGATGTGTGAAAAGGCATATTAATGTCGCACACCGGTGGCCTACTGGTGGCCACAACGGGGTTGAGGAGGAAAGGGAGGGAGAGAAGTTGGTTGAAACAAAATTACCACCGAAGATTTCTTTCCCTTGTTTTGTCTTTTTCCGAGGCTTACCGTGTAACTTTACTCGAAAGTTTTGGTAGCCCCCTGGATGATTCATTGCAAACACGAATTCGGTGGGAAGGGATTTAAATTCAACAGTTAAATTGTGTGCTTTTAATATGTTTCCGTACATTGCACAATGATGAATGTGTGGAAGTTATTTCAATACTTCAAAAATAGATTGAGTTTTTTTCGTCATTCTTCATTCGTCTTCTTTCGTCAAATAAGAACATTATACATTTTACATTTTAAAACGGGTTCAAAAAATAAATTGTGCAATTTTCAACTTATTAATTGTTGTTATATATTAAATTTAAAACATATAATTGATGACACCAGTGCACAAAAACAATATAAATCCATGAAATAACAGAAACGTAATATGATTACATCATTCAAAGGAGAAAAAAGAAGATAAAAAATGAAGAAATGTTTGTATACTGTACGATTCATAATGATACAATATATAGATATTTTATATAAATTTGCATTTGAATATTATTTTAATTGACAAAAATACACATAATTTTGTATTGTTTTACTATGAAAAGTTTCCTACTCATAAAGTATCATAAAACAATTAAAATTAAAAAATCATGTTTTTTTACTGCTAGTGTTTGCATGACTATATCAGCACGTATGCCGTCTTAAATTAAAGTATTTTTATCGATTTCCAATGCAAACAATGAACAACTTCTTAGTCAGTGATTGAAAAATATGATAATTTAAAAAGTATTTATTTTAACGGAGGGAAAAAGATATACACATAGAAAGAAAAAGCTGGAGCTCAAATTAGGAAGCTTAAAACGATACGAAAAAAATAGATAAAATAAGATTAATTTAAAAAAAACCTTCCACTTACCTCCCGCGAAAAGATTTTTCGCGATAAATTCGACATTTTTCCTCGACTGTTCGGTTGCTGTAACTGAGGCCATGGTGGTTGAAGGATGAACCCGGTTTCGTTGCCGAACTGCTCGCT
This sequence comes from Anopheles farauti No. 4, assembly GCA_000956215.1. NCBI lineage: Eukaryota > Metazoa > Arthropoda > Insecta > Diptera > Culicidae > Anopheles > Anopheles farauti No. 4. The sequence goes on along the minus strand of JXWZ01005774.1, from coordinate 4,024 downwards.
TTTACTGCCACTGATTTTCCGCTGCCACCACAGAAACACTTTACCCAACCGGAAGTGATCGACGCACCTGCTTATCTAGACAACCACAATAAAATACACAAACCGAGACACAAACGAATACGTTTTAATGCACCTTAGCACGGACAGAAACCTAGCTATTACATTTCAATAGCCATATCACATTCGGCACCGGAACAAAAAGCACAAGCAACAAACAATTTCACTATTGTGCCGGGTTGCGCATCCGGAAGGGATTCACGGGGGTGTTGCATAGAGGCAATGGAAACAGTGTACATAGTGTCCAGAAAGAGAGGGAGCCCACAGCGGGAAAAATCAGCACGATTATGCCGTGTGCAGCAGCAGTAAGCCACGCGGAATATGTGTTTCTTCAGTTCGCAAAACCCATCTCTCCTCACCGATACAACTTTCTCTTATCAAACTTAAAAGAAAAATGGCATATGAAACAGAAACAAATAACGGTCAAATGGGGCCGACGGTGGGTGAAGCAGAAAATGCGCGTGAAGATGATCGGAGCGTAGCGGAAAACGGTAAATTGAGGGCGTTCGATTCGAACTTTATCAATTCGCTGTATGTAAAGCGGGTTGTTGGGATGGGAAACGGCGCGGCGAGAACATCGGGTCACGTCACAATAAACCCTAGATTATTGGAATCACAGACACACACTGGCGCTCGGAGGAAAAAAAAATCCCACTTATTGATGGACGTGATTTCTTCTCGGATGCTTCGGTATTATTATCACGCAATGCGTCACATATCGACCCCTGGACTTTCGGCTTGCCCTGAGAAACAGGTCGTACACACAACCGTACGGATGATGCGAATTGTGAAGGGAGTTTCACAACGAACAAAAATACCCCCAAAAGAAGTGATGAATGAAATTCACGCCGCTGTTGCACACTGGATGCATGCTTGCATTCGCTCTGCACACAACACACACCGCGCACGATTACACAGGAGAAAGTTTGGCGGCGAAGTTTGGCCGGATTCTTCTCGCTCACCTGAGCTACGCACACACACCGCAACTGAGCGATCGCTTTCGATACCTCCGCGCCCCACCGGAACGATCGTTCCGAATTCCAACGTTTGCGTGTTCCCGCAGCCGCGCCACAATACGCACTTTACCGCAGGAGACGAGCGAATCGAGCGATCGAACCACCTTTTACGCAGTGCTGGCAACTAATATTAGTGGTAAATACGGGCCCCGCGACACGTTCCACGGTCCGTAAACAGGTATTTCCAGATGTAAACAAATCGTCGCCGTTTGACAGCTAGCATATCGCTATAAGGCCCGGTTCAAGATGAGTTGAGGAGTTGCAATGCAGTCGATTTTGCATAGGTAACTTATGTTAGCTCTCAATCAGTTCGGTTTTGGCTTGATGCGATGATCGTTTAAAGCTGGTTTCACTTGTTTCATGTCGTCCCTTGTGGCGACATCGATGTGTTACATCAGGTTGTAGTGCGAGCCGATGAAGATTGTGAGCAAAAAGTACCCTTTCTGATGACTAAACATAATAAAATACTAATAATAACTAGTACAACAACACATAAACAAGATACTATATGATTTTAATTTTGTTTCGATTTGAATCTCTCTTTCTAGCACAAGCGTTACCAGTGCATTTATAGTCCGGATTTAAAGTGTAATTTTCTCACTTGTTCAGCTTCCATCAGCTAGTGTCAGCTAGGTGGTAACGTCAACAAATCATCTGTCAAATCATACGAACCGCGTGTAGCCGTGTTGTTGTTATGTTCCTTTTCTTTAAAAAAAACTAGTGGACAAGAAGTGCGTGCGCTACCGTTTTTGCGTCGCATTAATTACCCGGTTGTGCTGATTTTCGGCTACATTTGAACGGCTTATACATCGTAGCCGTTCGTCCGTGTTTCGTAACATACTCAAGTTCTAGCCCGGAACACGCAATTCACACACCATGCCGAAAGTAAGCTCCCGGTCGGGGCCGCCCCGGAAGATGTCGATGAACAAATCGAAACATTCCATGAACCCGGACCGGCCAACCGAGGGTCTGAAGGGGGTGGCCAAACCGCGTACGAAGGCCACCATCAAGCGATTGCAGATGTACCGGAACTTTAAGGCGAAGCGTGACCGTCGCGGTAAGATCGTGACACCGGCACCGTTCCAGGGATGGGTGAGCAGTGGTACCGTGGCACGCGTCGAACCGTCGCCCAAGTGGTTCGCCAACTCGCGTGTCATCTCGCAGAAGTCGCTGCAGAAGTTCCAGGAGGAAATGGGCAAAGCGGTAAAGGACCCGTATAAGGTGATCATGAAGCCGACCAATCTGCCGATCACGCTGCTGAACGAATCGGCCAAATACCAGCGCGTCCATCTGCTCGACACCGAGAGCTACGAGACGGTGTTCGGCAAGAAGAAGCTCCGCAAGCGCCCGACGCTGAAGGTGCGCGACTTGGAGGACCTAACGAAAACGGCGGAAGAGTCGGCCGAGCAGTACGACGAGACGAAGGACCACGACATAGAGCGGGACGACGGCGGAGTGAAGGATGCGGTGCGCGAGTACATTTTTGCTGCCGGCCAGAGCAAGCGCATCTGGAACGAGCTGCACAAGGTGGTCGATTCGGCGGACGTGCTGCTGCAGGTGCTGGACGCGCGCGATCCGATGGGCACTCGGTCGAAGTACATCGAGAATTTCCTGCGCAAGGAGAAACCGCACAAGCATCTGTTCTTCATATTGAACAAGGTGGATCTGGTGCCGATCTGGGTGACGCAGCGCTGGGTGGCCATTCTCAGCAAGGAGTACCCGACGATTGCGTTTCACGCGTCGCTAACGCACCCGTTCGGCAAGGGTGCGTTGATCAATCTGCTGCGTCAGATCGGTAAGCTGCACGTGGACAAGAAGCAAATCAGCGTTGGGTTCATCGGGTACCCGAACGTGGGCAAATCGTCCGTAATTAATGCGCTGCGCAGCAAGAAGGTGTGCAAGGTGGCCCCGATCGCGGGAGAGACGAAGGTGTGGCAGTACATTACGCTGATGAAGCGCATCTTCCTGATCGATTGCCCGGGCGTGGTGTATCCGACGGCCGAGACGGACACTGAGAAGGTGCTGAAGGCGGTGGTGCGCGTCGAGCTGGTAAACAACCCGGAGGACTACATCGAGGAGGTGCTGCGCCGTATCCGTAGGGAGTATGTCGTGAAGACGTACGGCGTGACCGAGTGGACGGATCACATCGATTTCCTCGAACAGATCGCGCGCAAGATGGGAAAGCTGCTGAAGAAGGGTGAACCAGACGTGCCGACCGTGGCGAAGATGATTCTGAACGACTGGCAGCGCGGCCGGTTGCCGTTCTACGTTGCGCCAGAAGGTTTCGAGGTGCCGAAGTCGGTTCAAGAGCAGGTGGAGCGGGATGCGGCCAGTGCCGACAACGACGGAGTCGATCTTGATCAGTCGACACAACCCGAGGAGGACCAGAAGAGCAGCTACTCGGGTGTGACGGCCACCCCGACCATTCCCGACACGGTCAAGAAGGGTCGCGAGCTGTTCCAGATACAGGACTTCCGTAAGATCAAGGTTAACCTCGAGTTCGAGAGCGAAGACGTGCGCGAGATCGACAAAATCGATCTGGAGCTGCTTGAGAAGTTGAAGGAAGAGAAGAAGGCGGAGGTAAAGGCAAAACGAGCAAATCGAAAGAAAGCGGCCAAGGAGGACGGCGAGGATCCCGATTCGTCCGGTATCAGTGATTTCTACTCTGAGGACGAATACGACGAGGAGGAGGGCCGGGTGGTGCACCGCAGCGCCAAGGATAAGGGTGAAAAGGGCAAGCGAAGCCAACCGGAGGCGGACGGGGAACCGGATACGAGTGCGAAGAAACCGGCCGCCACCAACACCGTCAAACTTACCTCGAAGCAGAAGCGTGCGATCGAGCGTGCCGGCAAGCGGAAGAAGATCGGTAGCAACTTTTACGAAACGCACAACGTTAAAAATCGCAACCGAAACAAAAAAGCGAAAATGGACGATGATTAAGCGGCCTTTTT
>JXWZ01005772.1:0-35294 GCA_000956215.1 Anopheles farauti No. 4 | reverse complement strand
TAGCGGTGGGGACACCGACGCTTTGCTCCAATTGATGTCCAGTTTCTGGCAAGGTATCGATCGAATCTCCAAGCGGTACGGGTGCAGTACGGTTGCATATTGCACTGCGAAGGGCTCTGTGGGATGGGCGGTGGGTAACTCGCGAGGCTTGTCAGATGCCATTTGATATATGCTATGTACCATGCACATGCACTTCTGATGGAGTCCACCGATCCCTGGGACCCATGGGGTGAGCTCAGCACACGCATGTGCGTACGCTGTACATGTTTCCGTGTGCGTACCAGTGTGTGTGTATTATGCACCGACTGCATTGAGTGCATTCGATTCTGCATTTATGTTTTTGCTGCCCAGACAGAAGGGCTTTGGGATTTCGGGTGGATACGAGCTGGGTTGCACGCATGGTCGAGCAGCAGAAAATAGGATTAATGCCTCGTAGGCTTTATCAAGTTTTGAGTACGAAATTGTGACCCAACCCAGCCCCGTACCACCCTGATGCGTCCTGTTGCTCCCCATTCTTACGCAACGCTGTACGTCTTTGCAGTTGCTATGGGCGATATCGGATATCGTACCGGACAGAACGAGCTAGGGCCTGAAACGATCCCAGTGGCTAGGAAGGTAAACATGTACGCATAAGCATAGATAGTACGCACAAACTACCACTCCACGGAAATATACCTCGACACGATATGCCGATGCGTTCCGCGTTTGCTTATCGACATGGGTACATAGGACGAGCGAGCATGCAAAGTTTTAAACAATCGGCAAAATTAATTCTTCTTCTACGCAACAGTAAGTACCTCTATTTCGTTTGCATAGTAAAACGAGTGAATCTAGTGAGCAGATTTAGAAACGAATTAATCTATAGAATATATGACAGCATGGTTAGTGATTCATCTCAATCTTTCCAGTAAACTTGGTTAGAAATTCATGATTTTATTAGAATCTTTTTTAATTCACACTAAATTCTTTAAACATGATCAACTAGAACTTATACTTTTGTCTTAATCCGTCTAAAGTCGCGTAACATATGGGTTATTAAATGAATAAGTATTAAATGAAATTTAAAAAAATCTATTCTTTAATTAACTTTAATCCAACATCAAAATATCTTAATATGAACTCGTATATATCTCATTTTCATCTATGCATAACATAAATTGTAGATAAAAGAAAATTATCATAGCGAAACAACATCAAAATAAGTTCACAATCATTTCTTGCATAATTTTGCTTGTATAAATCAAAAATGTTTAATGTAGTCGTTGGCTAAAACAGTTTGAAAACAGTGTTCGATTGCGATGGTGCATAGAGAATTGTAGTGTACAAACACGAACATTCAACAAATAGGTAAAGCAACACCCGCAAAAGGCAACATGTACTTTTTTACTTGTTCTGATCACTTTTTTACAACTGCTAAATTGTTGCATTTGGTATAGTTCACATAAAATTATATCTGCTATTATGCTTCCAATATTACCAACAAAAGATTCTGAATTGAGCTGTTTAAAATTGTTCCTGGGGGTACACTTATGCCTACAAAAATCAATAAGCTTTAATTACTTAGCCAAGCCATGATTGTGTTTTGAATCATCACCATTTACTAACATTTGTGTATTCAAATATTGTGTTCCACTGCAAGCGCGTATTTCGATTCAGAAAGAGGTTTGACACAGGCTGCTTTGTCGGAAATAAAACGCCCATTTATTCCATCATAACAGTAGCTGCGATTCTTCATCAGTTAAGAACAGCATTGGGACTGTTCTCGAGAAAAAATACACGATAAAACCAAACGAAACAGTAACCACAAGGTTAGCTCACATCTAGCAAGAACAGAGCCATCTGGCATCAGTAAGTAAGATAACCGTGAGACGCCCCCGAACGAACCGCGAGTCATTAGTCATTCAAATATCTTGGCTTGCTCATAAATTTCACTACTTGTTTTGCTTCTTTATGTTTCGACCTGATGTATGGTAAAAACAAAACCGTCATTTGAAGCCGCGAACATTGATACGCTCTGAACTCGCTGCACCTTTCACGCAGCTCATCAGCAGTCACGCGAAACGCCCAAAATCGACGGCATTTGAACGTGTCATTTGTCCAGTCAACTGGAACTGACCGTCCGTCAATCGTCTTTAAGACTCTCAATTTGAACACTGCATGATCGAGTATATTCTTGTAATCTATTTTTCCTTTAAGATGCGCGGATGGTTCGGGGTGGCTAAGGTCCTTACAGGTCGTGCCGTTGCCGTTGATGAGTGGAGCCATTTTACGAGCATTAATTGCTTAATCTTGCCATCCACCGACCGCGGAACGCTCTCGGATACGTGGTGCGTAAACATATGCACACGGCGCTATGCCGACCCAAGCTGATACGTTGTGTGATGCGTTCCTCAATTTTTCAATAAAACTTCTTCCGGGTAACGTTCGCGACGTCATGTGAGCAGCATGTAGTACCCTCCTCGACCACGTCACGGGTCTTACGCACTCACGCCCTCGTGGGTTACAAATTTTGTCTGTAAATATGTTCGATTGCTGTCATCTTTAACCCGTGTGTTCATCCGCTACCCTAGCGAACCGAGCTACAACGAAACGGGGAAACGGAACAAGCAATTGATGAAATTGCTCCGAGCATGCTCAATATGCGCGGGAAACTGGAAACAAACCCGAAACGAGAGACTTTCATACATTTCATTTCTCCTCCGTCAACTAATCCGTCAATTGGTCGTTTGCTTACTACAACGCTACAGAGCGTGTATAGGACTCTGCAATCCATGCTTTCCAGAGTCGGGACGTAAAGTGCAATTGGCTGGAGCACCCACCCTAAGTGCAGGCGCGCATGCTGTACGGATGATTCTTTCGCATTCAAATTTGCCCGGACGGATCCGGCCGGATCTTACTTCGACTGCTGTGTGCAGACCGCGCAAAGTAATATCATTTCCGGCTCCCGGAAGAGCGCTAGCGAAATGGGTGAGAAATTTGAATCCTTTCGCTGCGGACCCTGCTCAAGTTCCCATAAGATCTGTATCGGGTGCGGCGCAATGCAGTGCAGTGACTTCAATTAAACTTGGCGACTCATTCAAGTGGACGTTATGATACGCTTTCGTTAATCAAGGAATTGCTGGGGCGGGGTATGTGAAGGGAATGCATCAAGATGCAAATTAATTAATCGCCCCATCACACCATGACTCATGCGGAATGGTTTGTTCACACTTTTTCACATCAACCGAGGTGACCTTCTTTGAGGCGGCGTTCGGTTCGGTTGATTCAATCCACTTTTGACGGTCGAGCAACCGAGGAATTGGACACACCCGAGCCGGGTTGCACACTTTCTTAGGCCAGCGGCAGTGAATGACTCATCGCAAATACAACTCGGATCCATTGCTTTTATTTCTTTCCGTGTAATAGAACCGTCTTCAAGAACGCATTTTAAAGTAACTTCAAAAACATTCACACATCATCTGCTTCCAACCGTTGAACCGTCTGCTTGCAACCGTTTTACCAACATTTTCCACGGGAGCGGTTGTTTAGGAGGATATACTTTCCTTCCATTCCACAGCTCTACATGCAAACAACCGATAAAAACCCATCTATTCTACGAAAAACTGCACCAACGGCAACTCATTTCCTTCCGTAATCGCACCTCGTACGAGAAAAAAAAAACAACACAAAACAGCCAGAAACGCCGAACCGATCAACTCCCTCTTCAACGTTTCTGTGTAGGGGAATAAAACACTTTTCGGATTTTATTTTTCTACACTTTCATACCGAAAGTGCAATGAAAAGTGCATACAGTACGGCAGCCAAACTATTTGAGGACGGACAGAAAAAATGCGAGGCAGTGAGCCGGGTTGGTTCCTTAAAAATTTTCATTATTCACTTCCTTTCCCTTCTTTCGAGCGACAGAAGAATCAAATAATAGTCCTTATCTGCCACCGTGCCGTAGAATAAACCCGGGTGGAATGGGCATATTGCCTAACGTACGGGTGATGCAGTGTGATGCATCCGATGCAAGTGCATAGCCCCGGCACTGACACTGTTGCCCTTCATTATTGCTTAATATGTGATTTTATATTTTTGCGAATGCAAAAACGAAAACTGCGCTTATTTAAGGTTTTACTCGTTTACCCACCATGGCAGGTTATATTAAGCTTCTCACACATACACCCGTGCAGTACGATGGGAGATAAAGAGGGAGGGAGAAAGCTACTGGTTATTCGTCAGGCTACAGCAACGATGAGCCACATCGGTCGGCTAGACGAATTTTTTAATCGTTATTCAACGAAAAAAGATCCAAACCATCCAAAGGCACCGAAGAAATGCATAAAACGTAAAGTAGAGTTCATATATGTGTATGTGTATGCATGTGCGTTTTAAAAAAGCTTGAACGATGCATCCGTTTTTCAGACGATGCACTTTCAGCGAGGTAGGAACCGATACGTCATGCCACGTTGAAAATTACAAACTGTAGATCCTCAGAGTACTATCAAATGTTCATTATGCAGCTAATTCGTACTGTTGACTCAATGCAGCAACATAAACCAAATGAAAGCAAAGAAGGAGTTAAAGCTAAAAGTTTTGAAATTACTTTTTTGTAAATTAAAAAAAAACTGCTTACACGGTTGATAATGATGTTGAATACTGTTTAACTGTTCAGATTTCATGCATGTTTAAATGTGCTAAATGTTGCAGAACATAGATTCAAAAGTAATATTAACATTACACGTTAAGAATATTTTTCATCACTCTCTGTGACTTTGATCTTTTTTCTTTGAAGTTTAAAAAATGAACGTGCTTCTTTTTACTGTTCACAATTGGAACGTCTCAGTAAAGGTTATAGTAATACATTTTATACAAAGTATTTTTAATTATTTAAATTTTTCTTCGATTTATCACGCAAAATATTTATATAAATGTTCAAGCCAAAAAAATAATAACTATTGACTCGACAAGTTTGTTTCCTTCCGGTATCGTTAGAAAACTCCAGACCAAAATATTCAACTGGTTTGAAACGAGTGTTAAAATAAAGCATCAGTAGTTTATCAATATTTGCTTGAAAATTAAAAGTTTTTTTTATTTTTGTTTATGATAATGTTAACCTGACATCATTCTATCGGAGATGTTTCTATAAGTACAAAATTAAATGTGAAACGAGGGTTTACTGTAATGCATATGCAATCAGTTGTAATGAAAAAAGATAATTTTTTGTAAATAATCAAAGAATGTTTCAATATGATGTACCCAAACAAATCCGAAACATTCTTTAAAAGAAAAAAAAACTACAAACATCTTATTGCAGACACTCCATCCCAACACTGCATACGCTAGCACAAGAAGCGAAACTCATTAAGCTCAACGATGTACAGGATGCAAGACTCGAAACAGTCCCTACACGTGTACTTGTTCATGATCTGTCCCCTCCCACATGCTCTGTGCGTGACAAACCATTTTTTTTTGGAATTCAATACGGGTGCAAGAAAAATCCCACTTGTAAGACGCACCAGTCTATTGGACCCCCTCGTATCCGTGGTAAGGAATGCATAATTTGCCGCCCTAAGACCGCATGCAAATATCTCGCTAGAGCATTTGCGTCGCACCACTTCTATGCTTGTCTACCGCTAGCTTGGAGGGTGATCTCGGAGTGCCTCCAAGTGGTCTAAGACAAACTCGACTGACGATGGAAGGATTTCGGGTCGAGACAAAAGCCGGATACAGCACACCTACCTCTCGGTACCTCTTGTCCCAATAACCGGACGCATGTCGCCCGGTTGCAGATTTTATGTTTTCATGCGTTTCATCTTCAGAAGTCATCAGAACAAGCCGAAAGGGGTAATGTGCGCAGCGTGTGGTTATCCTGCTGCTACGAGAAGTCTGTGTTCCGGGCTTTGTATTAATTTTCTCCACTTGCTCAGACATGCGCTCGCACGTATACCACCGCCTCATAATTCGTGCTTGCGACTTGTGCGTTTTCTGCAAGTAAAACACTCCCCCACCAACTTTTTTTATGTTTTTTTTTTCGTCACGAGGTGTGTACTTTTCCCCTTCATTTTATCCCTTGCAGTTTACCGGTTTTCTCTCAAAATTGTCTTTGTTTCAGGAGGCGATAAGGATACCGTTGCCTCTGTGATTTTTTTTTCCGCCAACGTTAACTTTTTTAACTCACGTCCCTCAAAAGACGGACGCCCGAATCATAGCCTCTTTTTCTTTGCAATTGCAAAAAGAAAAATTCGCATACCGCTCCTCAGCGTCCGGAACGAAAGGGTTGAGTTTTTATGAACCGAAGGTTGCAACGACTTGAACCAACACGAAGAGAGAGCGAGACGAGAGAAAATCAATATTTTACAATCTAATGCGGCGGTGAATTATAAGAAACATCATACTGGAACCCCATGTGATCTTGTTTTATTCGTAATAAAATATGCCTTTTTTATTTTAAATCTGTTCTAGTAAGCTCAATGATATGCGTTACGTTCTACTGGAGCATAGACATGGCTACTCTACTGCCTCGAACAATTATGTGTGTTGTTGCAATTATAACAACATAATTTAAAATATCATTAACGCCTTCCGCAAATCTCAGCTCGAAAATAAAAATATTCCACAAGACAATGCAAGCTACGGTCGTATGGTCCGTCACCATGATATTAGCTAGCGGCAATTTATCCACTGACGTTTGCACCGGACACCCCATGTCCACTGCGTCCATTGTTCGCCATCGAATCCCATTCCGATGATTCCCGGTGGACATGCGAAGTGATAAACCAAGCGTGCAGCATCGTTGCAGGCAACGCAGCTCGGCATAACAGTGACCGGATGTGACAGGCCGAGATCCTGTGACATGACCGCGACACTCTTTAATAATGCAAATGTCGTTCGAGGCGGCAGCGAGAGGTGTATATAGAAATTATAAAAAAAACATTACCCCGAAAGCTGAAGCGTTCGCAAGCAAATAAAACAGCGTGGCAATGTGCTAGCAAATGCAGCGAATGAAAGAAAAATATAATCCTCACCCTGACCATCGTGGTGGAAATGGAGTGCACGGCCTGTTTTTTTAGCTACTATTTTGTAGTGCATTTCCATTTTTCCGGTTCTTCGACTCCGTAGCCGATGTACGTTGCGAACCGAGTCCGGCCGATTTTCCAATGCAAACTGACGCATACTTTACGCCTTCTCCACCTGCTCTTGTCCTTCTCTCTCGTCTCTAGCCGGCTCTTAACGGGCCAGTAACGTATTTTGTTGCTGATGAAACTGTCTAAATGTAAAATAAAGCAAAAATACAACAAAAAACCGTTCTCAAAAAATGCATTTTCAACCGTGGAGCAAATCGAAACAGGAATCATTACGATGGGTTTCAGCGCCAGTAAGTCATCATGCTGGATTTCGTTCGTTTGTTTTTGCATGGCTGAGATGGCATTTGCAATTTTTTCCGTTGCATCTATTACAGTAAGAGCGGGGGCAATACGAGCAAATAAAAAAAAAGCCAATCAGTTTTTCTAATACAGCGCTATCTATATGACTCGCCCTTCGTGGAAGGGATTAAATAAGAAAACAATTTAAAACATTATTAGAAGAAATTTAACGAAAAGTATTTCAATATTTCAAGAATACTATAAATATATTTTGAAGTATTTGCATTATATTTTTTATGTTGAAATATATAATATATAATAAAACAATGTAATGTAATTGTAAGTGGAAACCAAAAAATACATGTTTTTAAATAATTTTGTTTATAAATATAAGATAAAACAAAGTAGTTAAACGTTCATGCTAACGGTGACGTTTATTTCCATATGTGAACAAAAGTGGAATAGGCTTGTTTTATCATAAGCAAACATGGAAGTAGAATTAATTATTCTCATCTATTAATGCACCCAAATGTTTTGATTAGGAACTCCTTCCTTTAACTATGACTTCCAAAATTTTCATTTTGTTGAAACTAACTATTTTTTTTCTTGACAAATAAGTTACTTATAAAATTTTTATAATATTCATAAATGTCACGAACCCTACGTGAACACTTATAAAATTTTTATATCGTTTCTTATAACTTAAAGCAAACGAAAATAACTATTACCAAGCTTTAGATACTTCTTCAAACCTCCATTGCATCCCGGACAATGTTGCAACCCCTATATGCTTGCGTCCCTACAACATTACAGCCCACAGCCCGAATGTAAATAATGCGGAAATGAATGTAAACATGAGCACATTAAGAAAGTTCACAAGTAATAATCACCGTTTCGGTGGAAGCACGGTGTCCACTAGAAGCGCCTCCGGTAAAATTTCCGGCTTGAAAGTATGTATGTGGAGTTGCACAAGCGCAGCAGCCAAGAATTATCAAACCAAGAAGTTACCACAAGTACGAATTGGAAAGAAAGGAAAGCAAATCCGCTTTTCATGGTGAGAGTGTGCGAAAATGAGCCACGAAACGGGCCGGCGGGTGATGACCGTGGGCACCAGAACCTATTTGCTTCGGTTGCATAAGAAACCTCATACGAATAGCTTACGGGAAACCGTCTCGTTCTCGGCCTTGCAATCCGCTCCATTCCAAAAAGGGTGCAGTCATATTAATGGTTCTGGGTGGTTGTGGAGACATGTGTGCTGAAATGTTGGTAACCGGTAGCCCGCAAAGATTCAACACAAATAGAAGTCAGAAGAACTTATGCATATTTACCATCTCGCTTTCGGTCGAGGTTCTTTCTTCTAGCTGGAAGTGTGGGTGATAAGGAGGGAGGAAATGGTAGTGAGTGAAACGGTAGGATGTGAGCGAGGGTGAAGATGGCGCTCTCAGTGTTATTGCCGTTGCTGACGATGCTTCCCACTAGACGCAGCGAATGCTGCAACCAGGCAATGCAATAATTTCCTTCGGGCTTTTCTTGCTTTTCTGCAAATGGTTGCATTTCTTACGTCTATCCACGCGTCCTAACCCACCATTGCTCTCTGCATCAACGGGCATACAAGCAGCCAGTGCTCGAGAGATATCCTTATCCACATATCGTTCACATTCAACAGTCGGCACGGCGACGATGACGACGTCATCGTCGACAGGCGACCGTAGAGATTATGAGGGTGCAAAGGAAGACGAAGATAGAGCCCAACAGCAAGGACAAACAACGCTGCGCCTACGACGGACGAGGAACGACCGGGACGATAAATACGATGAGGATGATGTGATGAATAAACCGTGCAGAATGAACTTATGAGTTTTAATTACTCGCTTCTCGCAATGTGCAATCTTTGGATGATTTCCGTCCTGCGTTATATATTTTTTTTGCAAATTCTCGTCTTCTATTCCTCTTTAACCACGCTCCTTGGCTACCAGCGCCATAATACAAAAGCGAACGTCGCTACAACCTCATCGAGTTGAGCCAGAAAGTCGATCAAAGTCGCTCTCCTTCTAGTGACGGTGTTTGGTGGCTGAAGGCAACCAAAGTGCGGTATATCCTTGCGGAATCCTTTCGCATCGACAGCCGTCTCATTTGCGAGCATTTCACGTACCAGTATGAGTGTCTGCCTTCCCTCCCAGCAGATATTGTGTATGGTATATTCGTTGCACCCGCAGTTCATCCACGCTCGGTGCATTAGGAAAATCCTTAGCTCTCTGCCAAAAGACGATACACACAAATCAAGGACGGATCACGGGCGCATGTAGTGGTGAACTCTTCTGCAGTGGTTGTTATAAGAGAACCCTATGTTTCTGCACTTAAAAAAATCGATCTTCATAGTCAGCACCACAGGTGGAACGAACTGCGCGAAGGATTTGCCAAAAACTCAATTCTTGTACCGATACCGCATATTTGCAATTTCGTCTCCGCTTCGTTTTCGGCATGATTTTCTACACAGTTTAAGTGTATTAAAAATAGAGTAATTTTACACAGGGAACTTGTGGTGGTTGCATCAGACACCCGCACTCAGTTGAAGGGAAACAATTTTTAAATTATCGGTCGTTGGACAATCTCAACACCGGATGGAGTGTCAGACAGTGTGGAAACACACATTACGAGTCGTAAAAAAAATGGAAGGAAGCAAACTCCAGAAACGAGTGCAAGGATGAGGTCGAAACCGAAGGAAACCAAAATCTGTCATACTTCCTTTCAATTGAGGCTAATTGAACTTAAAGATTTGTACTGACAGTGGAACCAGCACATACTGCTGCACTCTGTGTACATGTGCACTTGCTCCCTTGGCAGAACAAAAAAGGGTCCACGCGTGAAACAAAAACAAAACAAGGCCCAACCCACCATGTCGCACTGCCAAATAAATCCCGGTTCCGACGTTTAATTAGCTCTAATTGGTAATTGTTTGCAATAAGATCCATGAAATGCCACAACCGCTGTAAGCATGTCGAGAATGTTTTGTGTTCCTGGAGTATGTGTAAGGAGTATAGCCTTTTTATACTGGAATAGAAAAAGATATACTACGGAGCATATTAAAAAAATGAAACGGGGTCTAATAATGGTACTTGCATCTCGTTTTACAAGTAATGTGTACCAACCAGCATAAACATGATGCACAACATGTGATGGGTTCGCCAAGAAATAAAAAAAAACACACTACAGCTTTGGTAACTTTAGATCTTGTTTTCATCTGTACGTACCTCTTTCATCTACGAACAAACATCAATAATACTACTATACAATCTCTTTCAATTCGCACGATCGGCTTCTTCCGAAGCGGAAGGAGACAGTTCTCAGGCATGATACTTCCTTTCGCACGGTATACCGTACCGTTTTGCGGTTTTACCAAGTGGCGGTATCTTCGGTAGCTGCTTGTCCAGCACGCTCTCTGCTACCGTTGCCTTGTGGGAGAATTAATAATAATCAGCACTTCCGGAGAGGATCATCGTGTTACACAGACACGCACAAACACTCGCACGACCTGTAGCCAGGGATCGCACACAAAAAAGGGGCAGTGAAGACGTAGTGGGCGGCTACACGCATAACATCTTCAACCGCAACTCAAACATCCCCCGTACGAAAACGGGGACGATATGGAAGACCTCCGAAAAGGAATACACACAAGTGCAGCACTCAAGTGAGGGCGGGGGCCAAACTTTACGATAGATTTCGCAGAGGTCTCAAATTCGTCTCTTATCATATCACCCGTGGAGGTTTTGCATTGTACCGATTCTTGTATTCGAGCGAACCAAAAAAGAGACAATTGACTAGGCGCACTTGCCCACTTGCCTACCAGTGGGAATCTTTCCTGAGAGGAAACACATAAACCACTGAAATATGATTGCAGCTCGTACGTCAAGACCCGGTCTAGAGGAGTGCGATCTGGTGAGAAGTGAAAGAAATCACAATAAAAACCGTTGAAACACAATCTGCCCTGTACAATGCACCCTGAACGTAAACGATAACGATCTGAAACGTTAGGGACAGGGCCGAAAAGGAATCGTTCTTCGCGTGTGCCACGACACAAGCCATATGGAACGGCGACTGCAATTATTTCATTTCCGTTTGCCAGTTTTTAACTCCTTCCAGTGTGCGACATATGCGAGCGTGGCATCAGGTACGGCACGCCAGGTACACACACGGGAGGGGTGCGGCCAAGCATAGCGAACCGACGATGCTTCCTAACTCAAGACGTTAACCGACCCTTCCCCTAACGTCTTTAAGAAAACTGCTTTCTTCGCTTCTTCGTATCCATTTTACTGTTTATCTTTTTCTTCGTTATAAACGATAATGCACCTTTCGTTATGCGAGAGACACGTTGGCTATATAGCTGCATCGAGGACCTGGTGCTCAACGGAGCGTTGTGTGTAACGGTCGTTTCGAAGACATTTCGTTCCTCTCTCATCTGAAAGTAGCGATTTCCTTTTAAAATTTTATGAGGATGGAAAATGTGTACATACAATTACTAGATACAAAAACATGTCTGAGTGTACAATTTTATTCCCAATTTTACAGGAATTTCAAGTTCACTAACCTTACAATAGCAATGCTTTCAAAAATGTATTTTGGCTTGCTTAAATCGAACGAAACGTACACATCATTACCATTGCTTAGTACAACTGTTCCCGCCGGTAATAGCACTGAATTAACTTTTACGGTCTGCGTATATGCAAACCCATCAACAGCATCAAACAAATTGCCTCCGAATGGAACTGCAATCTCACTGCAACGCACTCGGACGGGGTGTGGGAGGCACGGAAAGTTACCACAAGTGATCTCACTAATAAAAAAGTTGTCCACATTATCGTCTTCACGGCAATTGTCAATTATCTCTCCCTGTTGTTGTGACCATCTTGAGAGAGGGCGGCGTACACCACACCCCAGACGCGATGCGAGCATCACGCGTCCATCTCGTTAACGTCTGATACATTCCAGACGCGCCAAGACGCAACGTGTCTTCTCACGTACGCAAATCCCATTTCTACTTCAGCACTGGCCAAGAAAATGCCGCCCTAACTTGTCACGAAAGATCAACGCGAGGAGTGACGCGTTTTATTATCCAATTTACGACAGTTTTGATGAGTTTCGAATGCGGCGAGTATCGGATGAACAGAAGAAACAGCCACAACGAACGAGTCGCTCTGCGGTTTTTGCGTTCAGTAAAGGCTCTGAGGCAAGACGCGGTTTCGATTGAGCTCGTTGAAGAGTAAGTAATTAAGTTGCTCCTTGCGCGAATCCGTGGTCAGGGGCTAAACCGTGGCTTTAATTGATATTTATAAGATACTCCATTGGAGCGTAATTAGAAGGCGCCGGCACTGCAGACTCCATCTCAGTCCAACGGAACAGCTGACTCCTGACGAATGGCAAGAATTTCATCTCTCTTTCTCTCTGCATAACCATAGCGTACGAAAACCTCAGGCACCCGTTTTCTCTCTTTTCCCCGGTTGACCCGTTCCAGCGGCCAATTCCAACGCCACAGGACATCGGGGCACATTGAGGAAAGCGTTCCTTTTCAATATGCCTCCTCCTGTGGCCCGGATATGGATGATCACATGCGTATGTATGTGAGTGTGTGTGAGAGTAAGCGTGCATGGCAATGTTCCAGGTGTGCATCGGAAATTTATTTTCCCTGCAGTGAAAAGGGACGCGCGTCTTCGATCTTCGGTTGGTCGGGTGATTCTTTTGAGCCCTCTTGCACTTCCATCTGGTACGGGGATGAAGAATGTTTGCTGTAAGGGGGGGAATGCAATAGCAGGAAAATATTATACCATTCTCCTGCTTGTGTGTTGCATTTTGCATGTTACTAGTTTGTTTCAGAATTATTGAGCATATTTTTATATATTTTAAAAGCAAATCCCCGTCATATCTTTAAAATAATCTTAAAAGTCATGATCGTGGCGGTCCATCTAGTAGCTGTAGCGTTCGTGTGCTTCGATTTTTCGCGTAGAAAATACGTTTACATTCAAACAACAGTAACGTAAGTTTCCGAATAAAAAAAATATCTCAACTAATTCGCAGTTCTTCTATTCTCCCTTTCCGTTTACTCTTTGCCTTTCCTGAAAACATAAAACCCGGTGGTGCGGTACCGCTGTCGGACGCCGTTTCATCGTTCTTCTCTTTTCTCTTTCTTTCTTTCCCACTTCTCTGCTTCTGCTTTGTGGCTGGTTCGTTGCAGACAATGGAGGGGGAAAGCTAAGGCCGGGTTAAGCGAGTGGCAACACGACCGTTCGGAACCTGGAAGGGGCTGCTACGCGTGCAGCAGCAGCAGCAGCAGTAGTAGTATTGGCAGTAGGCCGTGCACGAAAAAGACGACGCTGAGGAATCGCTGTGCGAAGAAAGAAGAGCACGCGCTCGCGAGCCGAGCCGTTGGTAGTGTGCGTGACGCGAGCAGTGCCGACGCTGGCACCAGGGAGGGGAAGTTTTCCCCCACCGGCTGCAAAGCGGCACAATTTGCAGGGGAGGTGGTGCTAGCCGCAGCTTCGTCCGTTTTCGTCGCCGTCGTTGCCACCGTCGTCCACACCGCCGCCGCCATCGCCACCACTTACCACGTCTACGTCTACGTGTTTGTGAACTGCAGGCCCCCTGCTTATGATGTCATCGGAGGAAGACTCTGATTCTTTCGGTTTGTACGTCGATAAGTTGCTAAAGAACAACAACCCTACCAACACAGTGACGATCAGCAGTGGCTGCAGCAACGGCAGCAACAGCAACAGCAGCAGCGGCAGCAGTTGCGCCGGCAGTAACAACAGCAACAACAAGCGGAGCAGACAGCGCGTAGACGCGGGTGAGCCAAGGAACAGCTACTCCTCGATACCTAGCTTCAATTCTCGGCCGTCCTTCATGAGTGGTGGTCTATACGGGGCTATCTTTAGCCAGGCGCAGCAGCAACATTTCAGCGGACTCTTCGGTCCCGGCGGTTACGGACCGGCGGCCGCTAGCAAGATGCTTAACGAACTGCTTGGCAGACAAGTGAAGCAGGCCCAGGACGCGACCGATCCGGACACGATCAGCATGCTCTCGGCGATCGAGGCTGCCGCGGCCAGTATCAACAGTGCGGCCGGCAGTATCAACAACGGCGTGAGCGATTGCGACCTCACGATCGATAGTGGAGTGAACGGTGCTAGTGCTGGTGTTGTGACGAATTCCGCCAAGCTCGGATTCGAGAGTGTGACGAATCTGAACAACAACAATTCCAACACGAACAATAATAATACGAGCGCCAACAGTGCGAGTTCCAACAGTGCGAAAGGTACCAAAAGCAACGCCAACGCCAGTACGACAGTGTCGGTGTCGGATGTGACGATGGGTGCGAACCGGCGTAGTAGCAGCTCGAGTAGTACGAGCAGCAACAGCAGCAGCAGCAGCAGCAGCACTAGCAGCAGCAGCATCAACAGTAGCAACAGCAGTAACGCTGTTGCGAATACCAATGGTGAAAACAATAGCAATGTAACCGGCGGCGGCGGCGGAAACGGCGGCGGTGGCAATAGTGCATCGAACGCGGCCAAGTCCAGCAGCAGGAATGCAGCCGCCGGTGGCAACAGCGGTGTCGCGGATGGCTCGTGCAGCAACGGGCTCGGTGGTGTTATAGACCTTGACGGTGACTCTACAACACCACCAGCCACGAGCGAGCTGGCGCACCATATGTTGCGCAATATCTTGCAAGGCAAGAAGGACCTGATCGCTCTCGATCACGAACTGCGTACGACGATCCAGAGCAACCAGAGCGGCGGTGGACGGATATCGCCGGACAACAACAATGTGATCGGCAGCAAGAACAACAACCATAACAACAGTGCGATCTTCGACGCGTGCAAACTCAACGAGAGCAGCCTCGGCGCCTTCGTCAACGGGGGTGAGTTGAGTGATTCGAGTGATTCGACACCCAAGGGCGCCAAGCACCGGGCGGCCAATGGCAATAATCAAAATGCGAAGGCGACCCACGGCGCTAGTGATAGTAAGAAATGTGATGATCATCTGATCGGCTCGGCGCCAGCGGACGTATGTCGTATGTCCAACGGTGGTAGTGCATCCGGTGTGGTGGACACAGTCAACCCGAAGCAGGAGAAGAGTGATGTAATTGACGAGCTGGTGGCATCTTTGCCGGACGAAGTGGACGAAACTGTACCTTCGCCGGCGTCCTCGACTGGAGCGGGCAGCATGGAGCATGGAACGCTCATTGCAAAGCAGGAGATGATGGATCTGGACGATTGCTGTCTCGACGACAAGGACCGGGACGAGCGAACACCGACGCCCGGCAGTGGCATCGTGACGAGTCGGACCGAACCGGAAGCGCTGAACATGAAGCGTGCGCGTGTGGAAAATATTGTCTCATCGATGCGCGCTAGTCCGGCCGTACTCTCCCAGCCACCGGTCAATGGTTGCAAGAAGCGAAAGCTCTACCATCCTCAGCAGCACGATAACAGTGCGGCAGAACGGTATGCGGCAGCAGCTGCGGCCGGTCTTAATCTGGGTCTGACGCTGCAAAACTTCATGCTGAGCAGTAGTGCAGCAGCGGCGGCAGCAGCAGCAGCGGCCAACAATCCCACCACCACACCCATCACCGATCCGACCACGACCGACGACGATGACGATCTGGTCGAAACGGTCACGACGCCTCACATCCACCAGAAGCGTGTGGAAAAGGACGTACTTAAATCGCAGCTACGCTCAATGCAGGAGCAACTGGCGGAGATGCAGCAGAAGTATGTGCAATTGTGCTCGCGAATGGAGCAGCAGTCCGACACTACGCAGGAGGTGGTGGACGATAGCTCGTCCAGCGACGTCATGGAGGATGATGTTGTAAGCGCATCGGACCTTTCCCCCGAAAAGCCCCATCATTCGGCGACAACGCCCGTCAAAGATGTGACGGGATCGAAGGGACAGTCGAATGCAGCGGCAGCAGCAGCAGCAGCGGCCGCAGCCGCCGATGCGTCCAGCATGCTCCAGATGATGAGCAAAATGATGTCAGCCAAGCTGCACAGCGCAACGCTGCCTTCGGCACATCCCCTGCAGACGAGCGGCTTTAACGGTACGCATCCTTTCCTACAGCATATGCAACAGGCGGCAGCCGCGGCCGCTGCTGTGCCTCACGAGAGCATTAGCCAGCAACAACAGCAGCAGCAACAACAGCAGCAGCAGCACAGCCAGCAGTTGAGCAATGCCGCTGCGATGTACCAAAAGCTGTTTCTCGAGCAGGAAGCGAGGCTAGTGAAAGCGGAGCAGGCGGAACGAAATCTGCAAGCTTCCAATCAGCAGCTGCTACAGCAACAGCAATCGATTCAACAACAGCAGTCGCAATCGCAGCAACAGCAGCAGCAGCAGCAGCAGCAGCAGATGATGCCGCAACAGCAGCAGCAAGTGCCGCCTCCGCAGCAGCATCTACCAGACCGGAACGCCAACAATAATTCCTCGCAGGTAATACAATCACAGGTAACACAGCAACAACAACCGCAAGCACAAAATCAAACTTCTCAGCCACTGCTACAACCGCCTGTTCAACATCCGCAGAGCCAGCACGTGCCGCAGCAGCAACTTTCGCCTCCGCATCCGCAAAGCTCCCAGCAGCCGTGTGGATTGGTGCAGCCGCTTCCGGCATCCGCTCAGCTCCCGCCCCATCCATCGACTCAGCAACAGCCGCACCAGCAGCAAATGGCGCAGCATCATGCGCCTCAGCAGCTATCGCCGACACACGTCCCGATGCAAACGGTACCGCAGCCAAACCACGTAGTACCGAGCGCGCTGGGTGGCGTTCATCTGCCCGCGATACCGAAGGGCTCGTCTATTCCGTCCGATCTGACAAACCGATTGAACATGATGCGATCGAGCGCCAGCTCCGTGGCGCCCATGTCCGGCACAGACCTGGAAGGCTTGGCAGATGTGCTGAAGACGGAGATTACGGCTTCACTGTCGAATCTCGTCGACTCGATCGTAACGCGGTTCGTGCACCAACGTCGATTCCTCGGCAAGCAATCGGAGGCAGCGGCAGCAGCTGCAGAGCAGCTAAACAAGGACCTGCTGATGGCTTCGCAGTTGCTTGATCGCAAGTCTCCCCGCACGAAGATCAGTCAGCCGGACCGGAGCGGTAGTCAAACAGGTAATGCACCTATGCTAAGTACACCTAGTCTTAACAACGCACCGGTACCGATGGCCCCAAACGTGGGGATGGGCCCGGTACCAATGGGGGGTATGTCCGCACCTACCGGCAATGGTAATTGCATTCAGCAGCAGCCTGCGCTGGCGAACGTCAATGGCTGTCCCGGACCTCGGTTGAACGGGAGCTCGTTTCCCGCGATGCCAGGTATGCCCGCCATGCACGTACCGACCGCTGGATCGCTTGACGCCAAGGGTGGCTCACAACAGCAGCAACAGCAGCAGCAACAGCAACAGCAGCAACAACAGCAGCAACAGCAGATGGCAGCTGCAGCGGCCAGTATGAACTCGATCAGCATGCCTGCTCATGTACGTCCTTCTCCCTCTACAGCTATGTTCCAAGCGTCGAAAACGCCGCAGAACATCAACTCGGTTGCAGCGGCCGCCCTGTACAACTCGATGAACCAAGCCCTCGGTACACCCAGCCAGGTGAATCCGTTTTGTTTACCACCGCCGGAACCGCGCGAGCACAATCCCGAGCAGAACGAGGCTCTGAGTCTCGTCGTGACGCCGAAGAAGAAACGCCATAAGGTGACCGACACGCGCATTACGCCACGAACAGTGAGTAGAATTCTAGCTCAGGATGGGATTATTCCGTCCTCGAATCAGGTGCAGGTTGATTCACAACAATCTCAACAACAGCAGCAGCAGACGACGCAGCAGCAGCAGCAGCAGCAGCAATCGCAGTCGCAACAGCAATCGCAGCAGCAACAATTGCCAAACAATTGTCTGGGAAATAGCAACAACAACAACAACAACAACAACAACAGCTGCAGTAAAAACAATAACGGCTTGGGTAGTCAGCAGCAACAGCAGCAACAGTCGCAATCCCAGGGACAGTCGCAGCAGCAGCAGCAACAGCAAACACCTACCCATCAGCAACAAACGCAACCCTCGCAGTTCAGCGGCAGTCAGTCGGCCAGCTCGGTTCAGCCGGCTGGTCCGACGACACCCACGGAATGCAAGTCGCCCCGGTCATCCTTCCATGGTGCTGCCTCGGCGATGCTGCCCGTCTCACTGCCTACCTCGGTTGCGATTCCGAACCCATCGCTGCACGAGTCGCAAGTCTTTTCGCCCTACAGCCCCTTCTTCAATCCGCACGGTCCGCACGGTGGCCCGCACGGGCCCCAGCCGTCACAGTTCCACCACATGAAGGTGTCGTCCAGCCCGCCCGGCATCAACGGTATGCTAGACCCGCGTGATTCGCCACCCCTACCCCACCCGCCAACGATGCTGCATCCGGCCCTACTGGCAGCCCATCACGGCAACTCACCCGATTACGGACATATCAGAGCGTCGATGGATGTTAACGACCGCAACTCGGATTGCACCTCCGCCGATATCGCCTACAACGGAATGGAGCCTACTATATCCTTTTCAAATCGACCGCTGTTTGATTCTTCCATTGCAGCGTAAGAATTAGATTATTTATAAATTACCATCGTTTTTGTAGGGAGGGTTTATTTTGCAGTGTTTCTCGTGTTCCCACCAACAGTCACAAATAATCGCACTAGTTAGTTTCGCTTTCGCAAACCATGCACTACATCGTTTGTGGAATTTTCTAAATCCTTTTTCTGTGCGACCTTTTGCTTCACCTTACATACCCTCGCCAGCATGCCTTAGGGATTCGTGTGTGTCTATTGCGAATGTTAAGTAAATTAAGAGAATTACGTGTGCTTCACGGTGTCTCTTGTATCGTCCACGATCGATTTGAGGACCACTGTATCTTAATCAGATTTACGCTTATCGATGTGAGAACGGATATCCTTTTGTTTCCTTCTAATCCCGGCTGGACGGTATTCTTTGAATAGGTTCTGCAAACACTTTTATAGTTTCCCTTTCGTGGCTTGATGCCGTGGAGAGAGAACTGTAGGAAAACGTAGTATTAAGATATTGAAATTTAATTCGCACAACTATGTAACACGTTTTATTTGCTTTCGCCTGCGTTGATATTTGTCGGCTATGGAACGTAAACGGAGGCTCTGCTCAACCCTCTCTACGCAATTATTGTATGTGTTTGGACAAAAAATAACCAAGCAAAAAATATCGTATAATTTCAACAATATATGTTTCAATAATCCCAGTAACCAATCCTTAACTCCGGTGAACTCGTCAACTCTGACTCCGATGCACCTGCGCAAGGCGAAGCTGATGTTCTTCTGGGTGCGATACCCAAGTTCCGCCGTGCTGAAGATGTACTTCCCGGACATCAAGTTTAACAAAAACAACACCGCCCAGCTGGTCAAGTGGTTCTCCAACTTCAGGTAAGTGAGAAATTGCCATTATTTTTATTGTCACCGATATGTTCAGTATCTGTTCATGCAATCATCGCAACAACCGGGAGCGGGACCCGAATATGCCATGTTAAGAGATAATTGCTCTCATATCGAGCGGAAGAACGTGAGGCGCGTTTGTGTGAAACGACACCGGAAATGGGTTGTACGTTTGAGTTAACTCTTTTTTGTCGAGGCTTTGTGTGAGCCGGAAGTAGGAAGGATTTGATTTCATATGAGGGTTAAACACGATGACATGCAATCGTGTATCCTAAGGAAGTGATGCACGCTTACGGATGCACGATACATTATTAACAAATTAATTATTATTCCTCCCCATGAGGTGGAGGTCTATCTTTTGCTGTGACTTTTGCACTCTTATAGGGATGCAATAGATTGTACTACTGGTGATGATTAAAGTATGTGTCTTTAGCATACGACGTTTCTGTTCAATCATCCCGTTCGTTTACTTTTTGCCTGCAGACAACCTATCTGGGCAGTATGAAATCCATGATATCCGAAAAGTAAAACAGATGAACGGGCCCAGAAGGCACAAAGTAACGTGGGTGAATCGGTACAGAGTTTGTACAGATCATTCCATTTGCTATTGTCAGAAATACAATCAAGAACGAGCGGTGATGATAGAATGTTTCCCTACAGTAATTGATCGAATGCAAATTTACTTTGTGTGCTACCGCAATGCACTGTTCCATTCCTATTGGAATAGAGTTTTTTTTTGTACGGGCGTTGCAGGACCTTCTCCAGGGGCCAATACCCGGGCACAGCACGAAATATCTTCCACTTGAATGAGCACGTGAGTCGTTTTAGCTTCAACTCGTGGCCATAAATTATTCGTACATCCTATCAATCGATGCTCTGGGATCATGTATTATTTGGTTGGCTACACACGTTGGAAATACGCGGCTCTGCGTGCCCATCCATTAGATCGCCAACGGTGGAAAGCGCGTGACGCTGTTCGCGAATATCGATCATCAAAAAATAATATGGCTTCTGCACAACTATGTTTAGCGAGCATTCGAATTAAAAACAAACCGAAGATAGGAAGCGAGAGATTGTTCACATCCATCATAGCGATTTGGGATGATCGTGGTGATGGAAGATACGGGGTTGAATTGATGCTATTGTTCTACCTCGCGCTTGAAGCATTATCAGCATCCGGTCTGGTTGGGTTCCGCACCGCACCATTAGTGGGCTCCCGTGTTTAACCTAAAACGTTTATGTTGTGCAATGCTTGCCGCTGAAGAGCTTGTTTCTACTAGTGCTCGCTTGTCTATTCAGGACTCTATGCAAACGATGTGCGTGGTGAAACAGACGAGATTCATACGCGTGCATATATGTGCAGCATTCCCGGGGCGCAACCGAAAAATGGATACCTCAAAATACCCTATTCCATGGTGCATTTCACTGTCAGATGGGAATGGGACGAAATAGAACCACTTTCCCTCGTGTGCTCTTTCACGCACTCAGGATATGTATACTCACACGTAAATAAATTGCATCCATATTCCGTTAGAATTAATAGCATTTGTTATTATGTCAACTTTGTGGTGCACGGCGAGTGTCTACGTATATGGAGAGTGGCTGTACATTGACATGCACGCGCCTAGGTGGAATGCGTTTTGCTTGCATAGAGAACATATATAAACCCCATCTAATGCCCCCGCTTCGCTTATCTCGCTAAGGCTAGACCTGGCAAGTCTAACTGGTCAAGCCTATTGGGTTTCCGGGGTCCCAAAATAATAGAAATAGAAGCATATAAGCACTTCACATACGCACGTACGGTAGTGCATCGTGTTTACTTTTTTATAGCGGGCCGATGTGCATTCGGTGTGGTTTTTGGGATGAATTTCAGTGCGTGCAATAGATGCAGTTTGTGCCGAAGTGCATTCAAAGCGCTCCAATCCGCACACGCACACAAGGCCGGCGGCATCACGGGTGCAGACGCGGACTTGATTTCGTATCGACGCACACAAAACTCCCCTCCTGACACCCTCATACGAGTTCCCAAATATTGTCATATGAATATGCTCAGGGCAGAAAGGGTGTCGTGCTCTACGGACACGTCGTATCGGGTGTAGGTAAGGAGTACAAGGTGCTTTCGCTACATACACATGCATACACTGCAGTTGAAAATTGGGAGAATGATTTGTGGCGCGCACGTACATAAAATGCGATACATCCGGTAGCGGAACGGTAGTTGCCTACATCGCACGCAAAACGCAGATTCGCCTGCGACTGCGAATACCACACCCAGTGCGAATTCCGGTGCACAGGGCACTGCGTGACGTAATATTGCATTTTGACATTCCGTTTTCTGTGTGTCTGTGTTAAGTTTTTCGGCCAACCGATGCGTAGGGTTTTTTTTGGCACAGTCTAGACGACGAGTGAGGGGAGAAGTAGTTTAGCCTATGTGCAGTGCAAAATAAATAGAATAGAACAGAATAGAACACTGGTGGGCCACCACCGTCCAATGCAATGGTGGGTGGTTCGATTATGTTTCAGTCTATAGCTTGAATTTTAGCTTGTTCGCCGTTCCACGTGATCATGTAGTCGATGGTGACTGTATAACGCCCAACAACACACGAAATAAACCAGCTGGAAGGTCTGCTAAATCCGAGTGGGATTTAGTTCCTCCTATGGAGGACGCATATGGAGATCCTTTGGAGGGAGTATAAGCTTTGAATGTGATTACGTTTTTGTCGCAGGTGAAAAGATCATTCGGTTAGTTCCATTCAAATTTCGATTGCAAAATGTGCAACCTATATCACACACAATGCTGTGTTCTAAAACCAAATAAACTAGAAATCTTCATACATACCTCATACATACTTATTATTTGACTTATGATTTGACTTAATATTAAAGAGAACGCTTTAAACACCTACACCTCGTTTATAATGCACAAATTATTATTATATAACATATTGTTGTCGTAATGCTGCAAAATCTAAGCAACAGCATAAAGACGAGCTCCGACAAACGGATGACATTTAATTCGTATTACCGTTACGAAACGAGTTTGTCGTAAGGCTCTTGATAGCGCTCCAGAAGTAAGCGATGCACAAGACCTACTGCACATGAAGACGCTTGAAGTTGGTCGAATTGTAAAAAATCACACTGTAACATGAGTAGCACGCTTTTCTGGCACGATTACCCTTTCGGTAGGTCTACGGCAAGAGTCGTGCATTTGAGCTTTGTTTTTTTTTGTGATTTTTTTAGCATTACCAGCTCTTACCGCCTGAACCAAGCATGAACGTTAGAATGCTTGAGAAGAAAATAAAAACCGAAACCAAGGAGCTTAATTAAAAATTGCTTAATTAATGTAATTTCGCTAATTAGGAAGTCGACCAAAGCAGGAAAAGGATGCGAGATTTGAGCGGTGTAAGAAACATTGAACGGACGTCGAATAAAGTCGAGCTGCCGCTAAAATGGTTGCTACCTTGACTTGCCTGTTTATGCCTAGGAGATATTTTATGAGTTTTCTGAGCGGTCAGCAAATAATCGAATATTTACACCCATCTGGAATAATTGATCTAGGATAATAGTTGATAAAGTTAAAATCTCACGTTTCTGTTTAAGTTTAACTTAGTGTTGCAATCTTCAAATATTAGCATGACCTGATAAATTTTTCTTATATTGTGTTATACGAATGGAACTATACTGCTTTTCTTAATATTTTTAAGTATTATTTGCAAAAGGCGAACCTATCGCTTCATTTTAAACTTGCTACTTTGCTTTGTCCTATCGCACAGGTACAGTGCAAAAAGGATCATCCAAATTATGAGCAAAGCGGTTTCAAGCATAATCACTTCTACAACACCAAGACACGCGAGTCTTACTCATACGCCCCGTCTTTACCTGCCGATCATCCGTTGCTAAGACAGTAGCCAGACTGCCGTGTGCCGTATGCTTCCCAGGCATATTATTTTGGCGGGAAAAAGCCTACTGCAGCCGTCTCACCACACCGAGTACGACAAAGTCAAGCTTCAACCATCGGTACACGCGGTAAAAGATTTCTGCGGCACCAGTGTTAAAGACGGTTATGTACCCTAGGTCGTCTTTATCCCTTCGTTGCATGCATTGTTCTCTCGGAGGAAAGGAAATACAAACCTTCGTTTTTCTTTCCCACACGTTCACATCTTATTGAATATTCTGGACCAGCTTGCGCCTTGAGGACGATATGCTTTTATTAAGAAGCCCCTAAGACGTACGCGGGGTCTTGCCATGGCTCGCATGCGTCTTGGTACGCTACCGGTCCCTTTTCTCTCCGATTTCGCGCAGCGTTGGAATTGCTCCGGAAGTTTGCAGCCAAACGGTACAATCGCCCTTTTGCTCTGTGAGCTTTGTCACCTTCCTTCCCAAAAACCTACAATTATCATCAGCAAGTCACGCTAGAAGTCGATGCCAGCCAAGAAACATCACTTCAAAATGTAAAACTTCTTACCCTTGTCGGGGTAAGGATGCAAAAAGTAGAAAACAAGATCTCTGCCGCTGGCCGTTGATCGAGCATAGGGAAGAATCATAAGGGTATTTAAATATTACACGTAGTACCGTGTGGCCTGTTAACTTCGGTGCGATATTGTGCTTATATTCTCCTGTCGGAACGCACGAGGGGAAAAGATCGTTATTCTGTTTTGTAGTGTGTTTGCTTCGTTTTTTGCTGTGTGTTCTACGTTGTTTCTTAGAATGCACGCCGTCATAACGTCTTACCCTTAATGGTTACCGTAGAATGCGTTTTACCGTTGGTGGCTTTTAATTTCACTCTGCCACTGCCCTGTTAACGATCGATTTTTGGTGGGAAGTCCGGACTGTGTAGGGTTGATTATTTCTCATCAACCACCGTTTTTCTTGTTTAAAGCATTTCCTCATGCTACGATTGGTGTGGCATATGGGGTCTCTAAAGGAAAATGGAACAAACGGAGAAAAAGTGGAATAAGAAGATACATACGTATTTGGTAAACGGAAAAATTAGCGCTTCGCTGATTTTGACCGTTGGAAGTAGTTAGAAGGTAGATTCGTGCGCCTTTAGGGAGTGTACAACACAAGATCTAGATGATAGGGTCATATGATTGCTTTACTTTTTGTTTTTCCTTGGGGACATGATGCGAATCGGAACCAAACGTGAGAATGAACCTGACCAGTGATACCGATTATATACGGGTAAAGCACAGCAGCTTGATGCTGTAACGTTTTTTATTTTTCTTTTTTATTTCTTTAATAACAACCAATGTGTCCCATGTAAATTATTTTTCCAACCAAATAAAACATTAACTGTACCGGTGTCATTTTTCTTCTAGATAAAAAAGGCAAGCGATTTTTCGTACATATAAAAACGTAAATTTTTAGAATTACCTTGTTAGATAAAATAACGCAACGTTCTATTTATTTTCTAAACTAAAACAATGTTCATGTTCATGTTTTAGTTCAAAATCATGCTCAATTACATCGATGATGTGGGAGTGATACCTACTGAAGATGTTTAAAAGTGAACGGGTATAAAAGTATCCACATGATGTATTCTCACTAATGCAAATATTGAAAAGTTGAGCAAACATAAGCATGACGTTTTTACATTCATTATAATAGTGTTAAAAATGATTTTAAAAAAAAGTACAAACAAGCTCCAGAAACCACGAACCGCACCTGCACGTGCCCTCAGGAAATTATTTAAATGGCCTGTTTGGCTACTTATGCCCTTATCTGCCTTTTTATTACACATCCGCTCAATGCGTTCCGGTCGCTTTAGTGCATTCTTCGGTGCCTAAGGATCATCGTGGTGTAATGATTATCCTCGGCAAGTGGTGTGCTTCATCACTGCTTCTCGGGGCTTGGTGCCTCGGCTCCACTGCTAGTGTATACATGCATACAAATTTTCTATGTAAAACACTACTTACACTTGACGATGAAGCCCATATGTCATCTGAATCGCGGTAGGTTTGGAGGATGAATTTTTGATTCACTGCAATGCCTAGGTCTAGGTGTAGAAACTTTTTTTTTGCTATGGTACCATCATTATTAATGCGCACACTATATGCATATGAGGCCAGTTCCGTTTTGTCAACCTCCCTTGCATGTCCCACAGGAGTTCAATGGCGCGCGAGTGTGAAAGAAAAAGAATACCAAACCACATACACGTTGGCGCTACATAGAACGGCATTATTTCGCGTAATGTGAATCGGGTAACTGGCAAAACAAAGAATCATCACAAATCAACACGGTGGGTTGCATGGAGGAATGAACGATTGTGATTATGCTGTAGTGCTATGAAGGTTGATGATAATGTTGCTGTGTGGGCGAGAGCGAAAATGAGAGGGGAGAGAGACCTTAATTTTACTGTCTTCAGTCAACTCATCGCATGTATCGTATGCAGACTTTAGTTCTCTCGCTGTTTGTGCATGTTCTTAGTCTAACTTGCATTGCACCGCTAGCAACTCACGGTCGAGGAACGATTTTACAATCTAGCATTTGTATACATCAGTCATCTGCTATTTCATGCGCGCCCGGACGGCCTTTCTACAATGGTGTTTAAAAGCCTCACCGATAACAAAGGAGGCAAAGCTACTACGTTTACTCAAATGCATCACTATAACCGACAATGATCGACACGCGACACGAGCTGATTGCTTAAGAAAACATCAGATCAGTTGACTTATTATGTAGCTGATTAGGAATTCGTGATTAATCATTCTTTTGTAGGTCGTTGTTTTTCACCAAACGCCGGCAGCTAGTTTGGCGTAAAATCCTTCTCCCAATTAGCACAAGAAGTCATCATCATTTCCGCTTTAGCACGTTTCGCGTACTGGCACCCATCAACAATGATTAAGAGAGCAGCATTTTAGGGTAAATTACAACACTACACATGAGCATCCTTGTCGCTGGTCTCCGTTTTGAAGGACCCGTGCCATGCACCGGTGTTGTAGTTGTGTATGTGTGTGTTTGTGTGTATGTATATGTGTGTATGTTTGCATATCACCACAGAACTGCCGTCTTTCGCCAGGCATTTGCCTCAACAGCGCCTGCACATGTTGACACATGAACGGTTGCATGAACGGAGGCGTTGAGCGTGAAAAGCATAATATTTGCATGCAACATAAGGCCGAGAACGTCCAACAGTTTTTATCTTACGTTGACGCCTAGCAGAAGGCTTTGCAAAATGGGATTCCGTATGCGACCCGTATGAGGCTATGCGTCATTCCGGTGGAACGCAACTCAAGTGCCCTTCTGGCGGAACATTTATGCCCGCGGTTGCCACTTTAGGTGTTTGAAAGCGCGTTAACAAGTTCCTGGCGCTTCAGGACGTTGACGATCACTTTTGCGTTGCACTCGGGATAGGCCAATTGAAGACACTATCACAGCACAGTATACAAGGGGCTAGAATGAACGATTTTGTATATTACTCTACACCATCAAAGGAGTTGGAAGAGCATGCCGTATTCTAATAATTAGATTGCTTGATAAGGTAAAACTAAATACAATTTGAAATAATAACTCAATTATATCATCTCATCTTCGGCATCTATGGTTTCTTTGGTTGCTTTAGTAATTTGGAATTTAACTTTTTTTTCTCCACGCAGGGAATTCTATTACATTCAAATGGAGAAGTACGCCAGACAGGCGGTCAGTGAGGGTATGAAGAATGCGGACGATATCCATGTGAGCAATGACAGCGAGATTTACCGCGTGCTCAACTTGCACTACAATCGGAATAATCACATAGAGGTAAGATAAGCTTAATTGTTTTTGTGTGTTTTACTTCCTTCCATCGGGCCGTTTAATTAAAAACGGGCCGAGGCCACAAAAGAACACCGGGCGAATCACCCTAAATTGGCAGTACGACAAATGAACCATTTATTCTATGCATTATTTACCAATACCCACTCTAGGTGCCCCAAAATTTCCGATACGTTGTTGAGCAGACTCTGCGCGAATTCTTCCGCGCGATACAGAGCGGCAAAGACACCGAGCAGTCTTGGAAAAAATCAATTTACAAAATCATCTCCCGAATGGATGATCCTGTGCCGGAGTATTTCAAATCTCCGAACTTCCTGGAGCAGCTGGAGTAAGTTGAGCGCATGCCGCACACTAAACATAAAGCTCTCTACGGAACTAGGAGCTAACGTGTGATGAAAGCTAGCTAGAGTGTGTCAACCAACAGACGAGGACAAACAAACAAAACAAACAAAACTAATACCAAAAACAAAGCGTGTAGCCTATGCAGGCGTAGCTAAAGAAAGACACCGAATCAATAATTGCAAAACAAAACAGAATACAGAAAAGAAGAGAGACAAACACAGAGAAACAAAAGAGAAAGTAATATATGAAGCACTAATTGTGTATGAAAAACGAAAACAGAGAGTAATTTTATTATTAAAATTAAAGTAAATTATACAAAATTGTTATCTTAAAACAAATTTATGAAATATGAGTATGGAAAAGGGAAATAAGTAAGACATTACATTACAAATACGAGTGAGCAAAGCACAAGAGAAAAACGAAAAAGAAAGAAAGAGAGAAAGAGAGAATATATTATTTAAAAAGGAGTAAACAAAAACACAGCGAGAAAGTTGAAGGAGGCAAAAATTAAACAATGCTAAACATACCAGAACAAAAACCAAAAGAAACACTCAAACAAATAATGCTAAAATGAAAACATTTGTGGTTCCTATAATGTAGTGCGCTGTTTCCCACAGATGACGGCGTCTGCAGACAACAAACAAAACACATAGAAACTTTAACGCGGCATTCGGATTTTTGGCGGAAATTTATGTTCGCAATCTCGACATTGCGCAATCGTGCCAGCGTCACGATCATCATCATACCGTGTGGAGATGCATTTTAGGTCTTAACATAATGTGCGCAAAGTATGTGTTGTGCATAACGTATCCGCGGGAAAGGCCTTCAAATTTATCACACTCCTAAATGCAGCAGCCCAAAATAAAACAATCAAGGACAAGGAAACTATTACTTTGGAGAAGTAATGAGACACACGAGCGAGACACGCACATCGCGCGTGGTATTTTGTCGAAAGATTTTTGGGCGTTCAAAAGCACTAGTATTTAGATCGAAACAAAAATCGAAAACCAAAAGCAAGACACCTACACGGCAAAACCTCAAAATTTACCAATTTTTAGTATATTTAAGAAACGATAAGCAAAAACTACTGAAACACGATGCAGTGCACTGAAAATAAGGAAAGTTGTGCACAGTGCAGTTCAATCGAAACGAATCAGAATCGATAGGAAAACAAAGCTGCCAAAACGAAAAGGATCATTAAGGGCGGGCTTTATTCCGGGCGAATCCCGCGGACGAGACGAGTGTGCACGAAGTGTTTCTAAGTGCAGAAAACCCTGACGTAAACTGTATTGCTGCGTATGTCGTATAATTTAATCCGGCGTCTAAATCATTATGTGCAACTTATGTGTGAAGCGTTAAATTGCAGCCTAATTTTCAACTCGATGGTCTGAGGATGTCTTGAATTGTTGGTGACGAAATGGCGCGAACAGTTTTTGCTTTCTTTGCGCTGTGATGTTTTCATGGCGTCTTTTATTTCTGTACAGCTAGTTATTACTTCCATTATTTCTATGGGTATATTTAGGACGGGTTAGATGGTATGAAGCGGTGTGCAAACAAAATCTAGAAACTGATTCGTTTTAGCACCGTTTGCAGATCGCGAACGCTCAAGATTAGTCCTTGGGCAGAGATCACTCGAAGCAACAGAATCAGATAACTGAGGCGTCGAACACTTCATGTTGTGTTTTCAAAACCGGACCACGATGCGATGGGATGTACATATGTTTATTTATTATTATTATTATTATTTTTCGCTGGGATGTGAACTGGACGGTTGAAAATAAATTATGTTTATTGAGCAAAATTCTAAATACTTAACGAAATTATCAAAATTCCAAATTAATATCGACTAGCAGAAGCTAAGATCGTGTTTAGGTAGCGAAAGTGTTTTTTGTTGTGTATCATTTTCGAGTGGCTGGAGGAGACGTTCTCGTAAGAAAATTTTTGAATATTTTTAGGCTAAACCAACCGGTAGTTTGCGTCTTCTATTCGGCGGCGTAGTGAGAGTTAGAAATGATTATTATTTCCAATCCTCCGCGCGCTGGTGGACGTGAGCAACGGTGATCGAAATTATAAACAAAATTTGTTATGCTTCTGCTGAAGAAGGGGCGAGACGGAGAGGACAGTAAAAAAGCGTCGAGAAAGCGTAAGTTTCGTTTATTGTTTTGGCGTTATTTCGGCACTTTAGAAAAAAACATTTTGAATACGAGGATAGAAAGAAACAATCAGATAGAGGCGATATATGTATGCTAAAAGTATTAGAAGTGCGCCCTGATCCTTGTTGCTTCGAGTGGCTACGAAGAGTTTCGTTCGTATGATCTTGCATCCTAGAGAATAAAGGTACACACGGTTGGAGGATTGTATACGTTGATGGTAATTCGAAAGCCAAAAAATCATTTCGATCACGTAACGGGTGGTTATTTCACAAATCGAAAATGGACAAGATATAAGTTAAGATGTATTATTTTATTGTTTCACCTTTTTTATGATGCATGGTGTTGGAATTAATCCTTTTTCTTGTGTGACGGATCATTTACGAGCAGCGTACGTGGACTAAAGATTGGCTTTGGGTCTTTGGAAACATATGTATGTGTACTTCAAACATATTAGGTCAATTTCATGAAAAAAAACTCTGCAATAGTATGATAACGTTCCATGTGGAGCGAACGGAAAAAACGATCACATGCCTGTTTGCCACTACACGATCGTAAGGTGCGTCTAACCGAAGGATAGGATGCTTTTAACTCATTTGAGAAACCTCCACCTTTACCAACCAAAGCTTATTTGTAACAAAAGCAAACGTGTATCAGAGATGTACAGACTCTAACATTTGCTTTTTAGTATTTAGACGCTATCTAAAAGGTATATTGGATCATCTTCGGAATTCAGAAGAATGCAAATTAAAAAAAAATATTAACACAAAAAGCATACACTAGCTTGCATTTCTACATTAAATTGACCGATTGTACTTTTAAGTTACCTAAACGCTATAAGTAATTCCAAATAAGTTATCGGTGAGTTTCCTAGTCGTTTACCGTGCATCGAGGATAGCGTACAACCTGTATAAACACGTCCACGTGACACTTAGCCGTGTCCGTGCGTCGCTGTTTGAGCCGTTTGCAAAAGTATCGTTTTACTATCGCCCTTCACCTCACCAGCTGCGACGAGGACATGCAAAGTAGAGCAATGAGTTAGACCATAAGAGATGTATTTTTTCGTCACCTTACCAAATATCACCGTTTGAATGATGAATGAATTATCTATATAATTGGCTTTATATGAATGAGATCCCTTCATGCAAGCTAGGTACCGTTGCGGTAGTAGGACAAACACGTCGAGTCTACCGGAACGGAACTAGTTTGTAAGGAGCAAATGTACAAAAGCATAAAAAATAAAGAAAATTATTGCTATTCCAAAAAATATCCAAATTATTGTGAACAAAATTCATCCTAACTCGTATGTGTATGATTTGACGTGTGCTTTATTTATTATTTCTTCCGAAATCTAAATCGAACATTGACAAATCTTTGTATTCATTTTTAACAATTCGAAATGTATTTATGATTGTGTTTAACCGTTTTCCTTTTTCGTTCGCAACAATACTCTAAATCAAAATTAAAAAGAAGACATAAGACGGTATGGAAGAAACGAACCAAGAATCCTATTTATATCATGCCTTCCAAAATTACACAAAAACGACGAAAGTAACTGAAATTGTGATATTAAGCATTTAAAATCACAAACCCGTACGGTGTGGGGTACGAGTGTTGTAGTAACCGTGGTCCCATTTAGATGCATCGACCCGGCTAGGATGCTAAAACACACTCATACAAGGGTTCTGGTCGCTTTACCATGCAGATCGTACCCACGTACCCAGGTCCATACCATAGGTGTCTGTGACTGCCGATGCAGCTACAAATATATGAATGATGCTCTAGTTTAGGCGAATAATTGTTGAAATCAAACAGTAAATCAAATTAAAGTTTCGGCCATCCTCCTTGGGTACAAAACGTACACGTTTCGGCTTCTCTTAGGCATATGATATAAATCTACGATGAACGAAAGGCACACTTTTCGGCATACTACTATTTTACAAGAGTACTGTTACTGGATATTTGTTCGTTTTTATTGTTTGAACGAGGTGCTGTTTCCGTTAGCAGATCAGTGCCTCTTTTGTATGTGTTTTGTTGAACGTTTTTAACAGAGATATACCTTTTCTTGAGCAGCGTGTATTTGACGATGCATTTTCCTCTCGGACTCTATCGCACAGTGTTATCGAGTGTGGCTCATCTTACTTGCACTTGTTTACATGCGGAGTTACGAAACTCACCATGCGTCTTCCGGAACCCGGTGGCACAGCGCTTCACTCATATCGGTGTGACCGTGAAACAGAGTGGAAGTCGAGGAAGAAGCAACAATTAAATAGTACAGTATAAATGGATAAACAATGTAACACTTAGTTTGTAAGTAAAGATTTCTAAACCAGTATCTTACCACACAAATCACACATACAGAATCACAAAGCATTAAGCATAAAGATGAAATAGTCGGCGATGAACACAAACGCTCACGTCAGTGTCATTGTCTACAACAAATAACTAAATGGTAGAGCTATATTACAGTGCATGTGTTTTAATTACTTAAAACCCAGTCGCAACCGCAGCAGCAGCATGCAGTAAATTTAATCAATTCCATAATTAATCAGTGTGAATTAAAGACAAACGCAAACCAAATAGTAAATCACAAACACACACAATAGCCAGCGATAAATGAATAGTTTTTCAATTTCTTCTTCAGCTCCAACAATCGAACAACCCTGCAATAACCTGAATAATAACCCAAATCACATCGATATGGGTGAAGGGTGGTTGCCTGCCAGCAATAGCCGATTGGTCGCTGTGCCGCGGGTAAGGTTCTAAATATTTTCTTTTAGTCCCGCTCAACACTTTGAGCAAGGACGACCTTGCTAGCACACTCAGGGACACACCGAACGTGACATAACCTATGATCCAAAACACGGAAATCTGCCGTGTCTGTCTGGTGTCACTGCTTCGTCGTACAGTATTCCTAAGCCCAGCCAGAAAAGCCGACGTGTGGGACAGAATGCCCGCCAGTACTTTCAGCGTCTTGAATGACGAAAGCTTTCCTCGATCATGACAACTTTGGCTCCGATAGGTGTCACCGGGAATCAAACGTACAGGCCGTTCCAGAGCCATCATTGTAGAGCTTCCGGAAGCACACGCGTCTGTTGGAGTCTGTGATTTTGCGCGATTTTCATCACGGGCTCCAGCGCAGACTGGTGTTACCCGCCGTCTACATGTCCGTCATGCCGTTGTAGATGACGCTTTTTACCACACTATCCATGTAAAACGAGCGTATACCGGTATGAACGACGGTTCCGATGGCTCACTTATCGCCTCTCGGTCAATCCTGAGAAGCGTGCAGAGCGTAGCAGCAGGCTTTTCTGCAAGAGTTTGTGCTTGGTAGAAACATTGCACGAATTAGAGCGACCTCGAAGCTCGCGTGTCAGCAGAATTTCGACAGCGGAAGTCAAACGTGTGCGCCAGTTTGCTTGCTGTCGGATACTGCCCGATACTTCACACTTGCGACGCGGCAGATTTTTGGTTTTCAAACGGATGCGTTAATATTCTAAATGTTTGCTGAATCCCGTGCGTGTGCCACTCGGAGCTGACTATTAAAGAAACAGAAACAACTAACTGCAATCTGCAAGCGTGATAGAGCTCTTCGGGAAGGTTCGCTTTGTGTAAAATATGACCACCACCCAAATGATGTGCACCATATATGGCCATTCTCGATAACCTGCGACCGTGCCGTAAGCAGATAAACGTATCGACGTCGTACACTGAAGCTCTTGTAAATAATTTAAAATGTCTTCTTAATTGTCCTTTTATTGTACGTGGTTCTATTTATGCAAATTTGTAGATTTTTTTAAATGAATGCTTCATTGAAACTTCATATATGACAAACTTCGGCATATAAGAAAAAAATGAAAAAGTGTTCGACAAAGGGATTGGAAAAAATGACAACATCTCTATGGCAGTGAGATGCTTACCGATGCTTTCGGTATGGCTGACTAGAGTTTTGGTAGACACGTAAGAAGTTTAGGTAAGTTTAAAATTTGGGTACTATTGGCATATAACACAATTTATATCGTTTTTCATTTGACACATGATCTTTAATCAACTCATTCGGAAATTAATTCTTACAGCTTGTATTTTTATAGCTTTTCTATATCCTTTAAAACTATTCATAAGATTAACGATGTTCAAAATTGTAAGCGCCCGCTCTGTATTCCAAAAGATTTCGATATTTTTAAAATTTCGAATGCATACATATCAATTCGAGGAATTGTCGGTTTATCTTGCATGCGATTGGTGTATTTCTCGGCCATAAAACATTTATTAATAAGCAAAACTTAAAGTTTTTCTTCACTTGTACCTTCCGATCTAATTAATGCATGATTTATTTTTCATTTCACATATTTTATGACCACCCGGTATTTAATAAAAGATTATGGACAGAACCGGAACCAAATCGTCGCTATGACTATAAACCATCTTAGCGCTCTAACCAATAGTCCTCCAAACGTGTACAGAATGGGATTAACAAGAAAAATATTTGGTTTAAATTGTTAGTCATTTTAATTGTACAACAACGGCGGGGCTTTGCATTGAACAAGCAAAAATATGCAATAGACAAGATACAAATATGTTCTTACGTTTACTATTTTTGTTGATTGAATTCCATCGAACACATGTCGTAAGGATTTGAAAAGCATTACGTTTTACAACTGTAATTAAATAAATGTACCACAAAGTACCACGAGGGCTCTCCGTTTAAATCGTTGTAAAATTCATTAGTATTTCTCTTAGTGACACTTTTCTTGCGCTAAATAATAATAAAATTCAATGCAATACAGTTTACAGCACAGTCAGAAACGCAACAATAGTAATTGTGAAGTCTGAGAACATTTAAGAACATTTTCGAATGCAAGCACTATGTTACACTACATCACACCACAAATATATGAAACTGTTGGGAAAATTTATTTCGGGAGATATTCTTTTCAAGTTTTGGCATCTTTTTGACTATTAGTGATCCAAGCGCGGTGAATTCAATAGCAAGGGCATTGCTTTATTAAAAACCTTTCGGATCATGTTTCGGCACAAGTTTGTATTCAGATGAGAATGATAAAGTGCTCAGTTGACACATAATATCTTGAATAACAAAGCAACAGAAAATCAATACATTACCAGATAGTATCAACAACATCAACAACCAAATCTTAACAACAATAGCAGCAATCGCACAAGGAGGGTATTTTTGAATATTAATACGAGACTGCTCCTCCTAAATGCCAGAA
>JXWZ01005770.1:0-16953 GCA_000956215.1 Anopheles farauti No. 4 | reverse complement strand
CCAAAAGCTACACTATATAACATTCAAATCCTGATAGCGGAGGAAAGTAAAGTGGCATATACACATTCACAGTATACTTTTCCATAAATTTGCATACAGTGTAGGTAAAAAAAGTATCTTGAAGCTTGTTCATTTTCCATAATAAATAAAAAAAATCTTGTTCATTTTACTTTCTTC
Source organism: Anopheles farauti No. 4 (assembly GCA_000956215.1). Lineage (NCBI taxonomy): Eukaryota > Metazoa > Arthropoda > Insecta > Diptera > Culicidae > Anopheles > Anopheles farauti No. 4. The sequence goes on along the minus strand of JXWZ01005770.1, from coordinate 16,776 downwards.
TATTTTGGGAAAGGAATTGGTTTGTAATTTATACACCCGCAGCTAATATTCTCATGATATTCTTTCTAACTTGATTTCATTCTAGCATAGGATTTTTATGATAGTGATTTCTGAACAAGCTTGAACATAAACGATCATATAAACAATACTTCTACATGGCATATTTACAATTATAATTTTAGCAAGCACTGTCCAATCATCGTTGGTGGAAAGTGACAGCAAATATATCGGATGTATTTGCATTTCATATTGGTGGGACATACAGCCCTTCGCAGATAATTATTATACGATATGGAACCGAGCAAATAGACACATATGAATACCAGCCAGCTTACGATGTCCAACAGTGGAAGTTTTCCGCAATTTTCTCATTCATTCGCCCCGTCCGTCAGCAGGCAATAAAATATGCTAATCGCCTGTAATCATACGCGCTACATAACTTATACTTCGAAAGAGTCAGCGGTGGGCGCAGTAATGAATGCGAAACCTCAAAATGAGACCGAATCCCGTACAACGGAAACGGATGTCGGTCGCTCTGCGCTAATCTGCTGCATAAACACTAGTTAGCATAAGCGCCAGGTCTGCCGGGCCAGCCATACGGCCCGACTTTCGTTTGTCCCTCGTCAAAGCTCCATTTCTCAATCGGCACATTCATCATGCTGACATGTCATCGCTGGCGCTGGGTCGGCTACGTTCCACGTGGTTAGTTTAATTGAGCCAAACGAATAAGCAAACAAGCATCAAACAGTTCCCTCGCTCATAAATACAAATCCGGCAAACAACAAACAACCGTCCCATTCGACAGTGACGTCTTTCGACGATTTGTCAGCCGTCGACTATGGGCTAGAATTCGGTATGGTTGTGCGTCTAGGCGCATAGACACTACGTAATGAATTTGCCATTTTCTCTACGCGGCTACACAGGGTAGTCTCTTTCGGATGAATGGAAGTAACCCTTTGGAACTTAATTGCTCTACACCACAGCACTCCGCTTTAGATCATTTTTCTTACAAGCGAAACGCGTCCAGTGGAGACGTTACAATAGTGTCTTGGGAACCCTTGCGAATTGTTTGTTGCTGGAAGATAAATGAGCAAAACCGGTTGTGAAACATTCGCAGGTGCGGAACGTGCTCTATAGACGTGCTTTAATTTAAAGTCGCATGAGTAAATTTGAGCATCTTTTTGAATACTGCCGTACCGTAGGTACCGTAAATACCGCAGTCACTATTTGTTCCAGCATTGTCTAGCAACTTGGAACCAAAAGCAACAGACCAGTGGATACGGCGGAATAAACTCTGCCTGGAATGGCACAGCTAAGTCAACGAGAATGATAAACGATTTCTCAACGCAACCAATCAACTGATCAAACACTCAAACGTCATCACGGAGACGACCAGCATCCAAGTCATAGCACGTTCCAAAGCAACACAAGGAAAGGACCAGGCACCAATAGATTCACACAAAGTTAGACTAAAACAAAGGGTATAACAACACCACCAGCAACACCGCAAACAGCGACTTCAACTTTATTTTTGCGTCCCAAAAATCAATATCACTATCAGCCAACACCAGAAGTGGTAGATTCCAAACGACTTCAGCTCGTGGTTCTCCAATGCGTCCAAAACGTGTCCAAGCCTCGTCGCGACTGATCGATACTGGCCCCAAACGAGTAGTGCGCAGCTCTAGCTACCACAAGAGCAGACGACTCCTCTGCAACATGGTGAGACACACTTAATGGGAAGATTATAGATTAACTCTATATCCGCCCGCGCCTGCTGCAGTCTGTGTGTGTATACAGTGAGGTGTAGCCAAATGCTTCCTGCTTCGGAACGGATCGGCCTGACCAAGTTTGGTTGGCGCCGGAGTTAATCGCACCGAAGAGCACCAAACGCACACAAACACAAATCGGAGAATCGGTCACCAAGATATTCATCGGTAATGTCGCTTGTGAGCTGTGGGTTCCCCTAGGCACCCATTCGAGCGTGCCTACCGATTACCAATATCAAATTCCACCTCCGCACCGTGAGCGTAAACGGTGACCTGATGGAAGGGGAGTAGATAGAACCTTGGCAATAGCGTGCACTTGACGAAGTATATAAGACGCTTCGAGCAATGACTGAAATAGCAACACTGCGTGCGTCACCAGTGTCTTTTAGTGACACCCTCGGCAAGGGTTTGGAAAATGCCTTTAAGTGACGTGACGAAGCTACGATGCCGACATCTTCCATTCCACCGAAGTTGAAGCTGAAACGAAGGAGTGGCTGACTCATTATGCCAGTCCATAAACGAATGCATAAACGATCGTGCGCACCACCCCGAGAAGCACCTGTGCGAGCCAGACTTCCACTCCGACCGACCTGTGAAGTTGATCCGATTTTGGTCATGTTCGTGACAGTTTGGTGGGACACCGCAACGTCTTCTCGCAACTTCTGCTGCGGAATGTTTTTCACAGAAAGGATCGTAAAAATCCCAAGCGACCAGGAAGTTGGCTTCACGCGTCGGCAATGAAGATTTTAATGGCATCCAAAAAGTGTGCAAAGAGCGTCTCCGGCCGCTGCAGGCCGAATGGGACGACAACAGGTTCAACCGGATCAATTAAGTATTGTTCAGATTTTCCTTTTATGGCCGATGCGTGTCAACTCCGGTGTCTCCGCATCGCCCAGATCGTTAAAGAATTAGACTGGGTGCGAACAAAAGAACTGGGCAACACAAAGCGCAAACGCAAACCTGTCACGACCTGGAATCAATAAGCGAGTCGTGAAAGGTTGAGAATAAAATGATATATCTTTTAGAGTGGTTTGAAGCATCAGACAACTGTTACAAAGTTTCGCAACATACACTGGAGTGTTTATGCGATGTAATCGACAAAGAAACATCTCCGACAAGTAATAGAATATGACAAATGGGGTGATACATGAGATTGCCTTTTCGCACGTATTATCGAAACCGCATCTAACCTGTTTGTAGGGCTGACCCCTATTTGCATCCGCGTTACATCAGAACTTCCCGCGTCTAACTATGAAGTCACCCGCTATATCTTAAGTGCACAATAAATCCTGTTGCTATTTCTCGCGCTTAGAACGTGCAATACCACAATATCGAGATGATGTCGCAATATCGTCACCTGATGAATGCAAAGTACCAACGACCTACGGTAAGCACAACGCCCCGTGTGCGTACGTTTATAGCGATAATTTGCATTTGTACTACACATCACAGCATCTGTGCGTTTGCGTGCTCGTGTACATGTGTAGTGTGGGCCACACAATCGGAAAGGAGGTGATCGATTACAATAGGCCGCCACTAGTGCACTTGCTTACACGTTACATGTTGCTCCACCGGCAAATGGAGGAGAACGATGTAAATTATTGATGGGAACGCTTTCTGGTACTATTAGTGTAAACGGTTGCTGTCAGTACAAGCCAAGCGACGGAACACACACCAAGCCACAACGCGTACAGCTTCCGAACGGGGCCTTTACGAGGGATGTCCGGATATGGTAACTGGACAGCTGCGTGTAGTACCTTATATGGTACCTTGATTGTATTGGCCGACTGACCGCAGATTCTTGATCAATCGCTTCGCGCGGTATCGATTGTGTTGTAATCTACCAATTAATATATGCATTTTATGGATAGTTCTACCAGTTACGTTAATCTGCCAGAATTTTTACAAAACAATCGTTTCGTTTCCAAAGGTTCATGTTGCACTTTAGAACTGTCACTTCTGACTATCCTCTAGTCTCATCAAAAAAACTCCAAAAGTGAAAAAAAACTCATGCCCATTGTCAACATAACAACAGTGGCAACATACAGCTAGTAGCACTCGTACTCGGTGACATCCGGATGAAGAATGAATAATGAATGCTTCACGCGCGTTTTGCTCCATCGCTGTGCCCGAGGCCACGGTCAACATCGGGCCGCGTGTTGACTTTAACTCCAAACAAACTCCAGCGTCCAATGGTAGACGTTTGCTTAATGAGAAATTATTGTGACCGGCTTGGTTCATCCCAAACCTGGGTGGCTCCTGGGTCGTTTCAAAAGCAATCCCCGTGTTTCACGTGTTCACGACCCTGACGTTGAAGTTACCTATTGCGATTGGAGCGAAGCCCTGTCCCTAACGAGCGTTGGCGTGGCGTCAGACCTTGTTTTGGGTTCCAACAACATGCTGTCGGTCAACAGGGAGCTTTGACAAAAACTTTCAGCTTCCATGCCTTACACAATGAACCGTTCTGTGTTCACTTCCGGATGGATTTGTGTGCGAATGAAGTGTCTGAAGGTCAATATTTACATCACAATAAATAACTAATAAACCGAATGGATATTACATTAATTAAGCTGATTTTGAAAAAAGGAATGGAAAGATCATTGCATGTTAATCTTTAACACAGTAGATAATTCTAAAAATTGACCCAAAAATGTATCTTATTCCTATTCCAAAGTTAGCGAATACAAACTCAATCAAAATTATAAATAAGTGATAAAAACAACGTTAAAATCCTAACTTGTTCATGTTAAAACCCTACCAAGGACTATTCACTTTCGAAAATAAAAGCGCTCTCCATCGCACTACAAAAACAAAATTGGAAACAGCACATCCAGAAATCATTACAATTTATTTTTTGTACAACTATTAGCAACACGGTCTGTGTCGCAGCTTATACTCGGGACGGAGTTTTAGTTAGGATTAGTTAAATATTAGTATTACACAAGGGGCACAAAATCAAACAAATAAACAACAAAGTTCAAATCGGGTGGTAAATAAATTAGATCATTCATAGCAGTTGGTCCTACCTGCAGCGAGAAGGAAGCTTTCGGCGTCGATTGCACAGCGCTGACCGTTGATTTCCTCTGTGGTAGACCGGAGAATCGTAGTAGATGGGTATTTGGTTAGTGTTTGAACGTGAGCAGGTATCGTGCAGAGAAAAAATATCCCAGACAAAATATCCATATCTTGTAGACATCTTGGATTCTGATTACCTGGGATATTGTTACTCTTAGCGTCCGATACCGGTGAGAAGTTTGATCTACGCTATCTTCCCGTTTGCGCGTGGCGCGTTCGAATAATTCTACGTTAATGAGGTTCCGAAAAGTTAGACATTAGTGTGTTGTTTGGTGTAGAGCCATAACGAGGCAAAGTGAGAGAAGCAAAACACAGTAATAAACAGAACGCTCGGTATCCTAGGGACACCGTGAACGAAACGAAAAACGAACGCCAAGCACAACGCTACGCAACAAAACCCAACGCCCAACCCAACTGGTGGTGGAAGTTCCGTCAAGTTCGTCTTCCGCCGCCGTGGTTGGCGTCTCATCTCTACCATGCGGTGAGCGATACCTGTGCGCTCATCCGGAGCCGTGAGGTGGCCGTGGTGGCGATCGAACTCATCGTGGCCATCGAGTTTAGCGACTCCTTCGAGTTGGCCCGGGATAGGCGAGCGGACGTTTTCCGGGCCGATGGTGACAGCGTGACCTTGGCAATCGGCACGAATATTCCATACTTGGCCGGACATTCGAAATATCTATGGAAAGCGGGAAGATGCAAAATCGTTATTACTCTGGTGCAGAGCGGAGATAACACACATACGCCAACAGAGGGTGAGTCTACGCACCTGACACCATCAACCGTACCGTCGTTCTTGCCGCTTGCCTCATCTAGCTGCACACCGCACCAGGTACCACTGGCAAATTGCGTTTCGCCGATGAACTTCAGTATGCCCGGTCGGGAACCGAACCCGGACGATACGATCACCCGGTCACCAACGTTCAGCGATGCTGCCTCTGTGCCGGAAGAAAATTGGAACGCAATTAACACCTCTCCACTGTACACCTTTTCCTTCAGCGCACAAAGCAGGACAGGCGCTATACTTACTTCCGGCCATCGCCGGCGATTTGCTGGCATAGCTTTGGACGCTGTGCGTTGGCGATACGGTACCGGACCGTGCCGGTGACGTCAGCGACCGGAAGCTGGCATCTAGTGGCGTTGAGGCGGTGGAGTCTCCCGCACCACCACCGGCACCAGCAAGCTGTTCTCTGGTGAGGCGTGTGAGACGCGAGAAGACACCCTTCTTCGCCTCACACTGGAAGTAGCGCTTGCCGGCGACCGAACCATCGTTCTTCCCATTCGGCTCGTCCAGCACGACGCCAGCCCATTCGCCGGGTGCAAAATGTGTCTCGCCGATGTACGCTATCTGGCCCGGACGGATGCCACCGACCCATACGCGCTGCCCGATGATGAAGCTGTCCGTGTCCGTCGTCAGTACCGCTCCTTGATCTGTGAGTGGGAAAGGAGAGCAAGAAAAAGTCAGAAAAGTGAGGTTAGTAGGTGTACCGTGTAACGCAATTACACGGATAGCCGCCTGCACGAACGATCGATCCCGAAGTCATACTTTCGATGCATGTTAATGTTAGATGAATCTCGGTGGAACAGCAGCAGCTCACCGTTACGACGACAATATCGGTGTCCATTTTTAATAACGAACATCATTATCACCCAGTTTTTCATTGCCGAGGACAATCCGTGTAAAACCATGATTATACGAGGTGTAATTAGAGCACCACTGGGATAGTGCGGATCAATGGTTATTAGAAAAGCTTTAATAATTTTGAAATAAAATAAAGCTTTTTTATTATTATTATATATTCTTTTATTAGGTTGCGTTAACGAATCATTCATGATACAAAAGATGTCAAAAATAAATGAAACATTTTGTAATAATAGCAGTATTATTTTTCATGTTTTAAAATTCCCCAAACAGAGTCTAAAAAATCTGAAACGTACGTTGGTCTTGATTTGTTAGAAGATTTTAGTAGAAATTTAAAAAAAACAGAGAGAACATAAAAAAATGAATTCTGAAAATGTTTTCTGAAATTAAAATATTTTTTTAGCTACGATACACACCGAGATATGGTGCCTTATGGAAATAGTAACGAAAGCTAATGGAGTTTGTTTTCACAGACATCCAGTTTACCGGAACATTTTATTTAATTAATATTGTTTAATCAACATAAAACTATCAAACACCGACCCCGACACCAACTATATGCAGTGCAATAGATTTTTAAATATTGAATCGAAACCCTTCCACCGGTAATTTACATACCACACTCTCCTCATCCTAGTGCAGCGTAATGACTACGGATCTAATGGGAAAACCGCATGCATGTTTAAGGATGCATATCAACCGTTAATTAGTGAGAAGCGTGAACATTCCTGGAAGGTGTGGAGAGGCGTGTGGATGTGTTTCTCTTGCCCGGGAAAATGCGAAAATCACCGAAAGCGAAGTTCCACACAGCGTGCTGATGTTGACGCCCAGGTGCGCACGGTGTGAACCACGTCCCACCCACTGCAACACGGATGCAGCGACATTTACCTGAGCTTCTGCGTCTTCCGGTAGCCTCCCAGTACACGTCGGATCCGGTGGAGGCGCCTGGATGGTTTGTGTGCATAAATGCGCGTTTGGAGTGGAGGGGGTTTTGCATGGAAACAATGCGATGAAATCGTGCAGAACAACAACGGGCAGGAGGTTGGTATATCATCACATTCCGTTCATGCGCGAGACCGATGCAAGAAGCGCCAAATGCCAAACGTGCAGAACACAACAACGATACACAAACATGCGTACAACCCCACACATACACACATAATGATGGATAATGTACAGAGCAGGAAGATATAGGGTTGCGGTGGTGCATTTAACAACACAGACGAGTAGTGCAGCATGTGCATTTCAGGAACGAAATATAAATGAATAAAATAAAAGACATGAGTATAAATAACCGGGTCGTTTGCTAAACGAACTTCTTAAAGCTAATCCCCCATAAGCATGGTGCCAATTGCGCTAACAACATGGCATACACACTAAGCGGATGATACGGAGCAAACAATGTTGTACTAGATGTGGTTATGATGTAAGAAGCTTTTTACTAGGAAAACATAAAGATTCCAACTAAAATATACTAGAAAAAATAGGAGACTCGAAACGTTCTTGTTGAATTGTTTGTGCGTCAGTTGTGCGCATCAATTTACATATTTTCCATAGTTCAGATTAACAAAAGAATAGTCCAAAATTAAGATATTCCAAGAAGTCCCGGTATTATAAAGAAAAAATCTTCGTTGATTTATGAGTTGCATCCTTTATCTTGGACTATCTTATTGAAATCGTACCGAGCGTCAGTCGTTTTTCTTGAAGCGTTCCCTTAATTATTACTATTCCCACAGGTTCCACCCCTGCCAAATAGTTACTTACTGGAAGTCTTGCGATCGGACCGATTGCTTTTGAAGCCCGAGTCCGGCGAGTGGGACGATCTGGCCGACATGGGCCGCTCGAACGCCAGATCAGTTTCGCTTTCTTCGTCCACATCTGCTCCGACCGGAAGCGCGATCGGATTCACGTTATTAGGTTGGAGGTTTATTAGTTTCGTGTCCGTATTATGTGTGTGTGTTTTTTTGTTGTGCGCACACAGTGGGTTAATCGGTCGGTAGGTCAGTCAGCCAGTCAGTTTAGAGGGTTCCCCAAAAGTCCCACGCGCGAAGCCCCGCCATGTCGACAGGTTGTCGAAGCAGCAGGTGTCAAGAGGAACGGAGTCGCGTGACAGATGATTGACACATTGTTCGTGGTGATTATTGTTGTTGTTTAGGTTATTTTTTACGCCCGTTGTCACGTCACCATTACGTGCGTTACGTGAGTTGACGGTGAGTTTACGTTGCAGCGCGTGGGCCAATGCAAATAGTTCGGGGTTCGACAAATAGTTTTTGGTCGATTGACAAATGAGCGCGAGGGTTTTCCAATCGATTGCGCGTCGTTTAGTTAAAACAAAGGAGTCATAGTTGGTGGTTAGAGATAATCGATCCGAGTGTTTACAAGGAAGGTAAATGCGAGCAGATAGTAAACAATCACCAATATCAAGCATAAATAAGCAACAAGAAAGTGTATATAAAAGAAATAAAAAAAGAAAATGGGAAACAAAGAAACAAGAAAGAAAAACATGAAAAACACAATCACAGACATACAACAACAATACAATAGAGCACCAAATACAATATATAAAATGTAATTTGCTAAAATCATAAAGTTTTATCATAAAGTTTTAACTAATTTTTTTTATAACACGATTCTAAGAACATATCAAAAGCTGTTAATGAACAATATCAAACACCAACTTTCCTTGCCTAGATCCTAATTCAACATAGGTTTGAAACTCCTTGGAATTAAAGTTAAACCACCTATACCAAGAACACGATTTTTTGCAATGAGATCAAGTACATACAACTAACTTCCAATCGCTACAAATTCCGGGCCATTGTTTCGTATACTTGGGCGCTGTAATCAGTTACCGAAACAAGCTCAAAGGCGAACTGATCCCATTTCATCCCGGGCGAAAAGGGTTACACCGACATGATGAAGATGTAATTTGATCAACATTCTCATTTTTGAGTCTGTCCCAAAACACCTTTAGCCACGTGGATTCCCAGAGACTATTGGTACATCCATCAACGGCAGAAAAGGCGCAAACGATTACAGCACAAATGTGGTAAAGACGGAGCAGATACCAGGTAACCGGAGCTGAAGATGAGGAATGATGGACGGCAGAATTTACACCATCCAAATGCCGATGAACGAAATGCTTTATCAAACAAGATGTAAAGGCTCTAGTTAGGTACCAGGAGAACGAAAATTAAATTGATGCGAAGAAAACGTTCACCATATTGGGCTTAAACGGTAGTGGAATCGGTGTTGGTGGTGAACTTTTTGAATTTTAATTTAACTTATGCAGCTTTTCCATTACGCTCCTTCTGCTAAACTAGAACTGCTTTGTAAGCTAGAACAACTTTGATATTTGTGGACGTGGAACTTGTAACACGCCGATAGCAAACGGTTTCAGTTTGTATTGTGTGTCAAAAATAGAAGGAATTACGAGTTTCGGAAATTGAAAGCATCAACGAAAGCACTCGAGCAAGCCATAATCCGGATGTTGGTTTAGAGCTTTCAATTTCGATTTACAATTGCTATGAGAAACGTACTCGTATATCCAGGTTTTATTATGTGGCGTAGCAAAAAAATCCTTTCCTACATTACTACCAAACTAACCTATTCTTGCTAGACATGCACAAAGAAAATCAAAAACAAATAGCTACAGATGATCTAATCAATAGTAAAAGTGTGGAAAATACAAAACATTAAACTCAATTTAAACACTTGTTCCTACCTGGCAGATGTGATTTGTTGAAATCGGAATCGCTCGGTCGTCTCATTTTGCTTTCGAGTGTAGGTACTGGTTGGCCATTTCGTACAAGCGGTTGGTTCAATGACATCCACACGGGTTGCACAACACGCACAAAACGAGGAACACACAGCAAGCGCGGCACAGGGTGAGGTAGCGTTAATGTTTAATGAAAGTAAGAGAAAAATAAAGAAAAAACGAAACAATAAAACAAACACACACAACAACAACGCACACATACACGCAAATTGCATACGTAAGCTCTGAAGTTTCATTCTCGAAAACAGCAAACACACACGGCAAAATTAGTAAACTAGTGTCAATATTGGAGACGAAAACGGTGAAACGAACGCTTGAAACCAGCGTAGAAAGGTGCAAATAGGGAAGGTGCGAAAAGTCATGCTAATAACGTTAACGTTTGATGAAAAAAAAAATTGGGGACACGATAATGGCATAGCAAACGCATCGAACGCTCGCACGGTGGAGATGTTTAGGGCCATGTGTCAAGGAGTTTATGGTGGTTCTTAATGTTGTAAAGCACGCAGTGGAGGGAGTTGATTATTTTACTCAATTGGGACTCCACATGTGTTGAACATACTTTTAAGGTTGTGTAGCTTTCAAATTAAGATTTTCAGACATTTTTTTCGAAAATGCCGTATTCTAATACACTCAATTACATCACGAAACAACTATATTAACTCTCCGTAGTAAAATAGAGCGCTTAAAAGCGGCTTATCGTCTAATACAATAAGGATTAGAATCAAATGCATCCATAAATCACGGGTCGAGTAGGACGGCATCGTGTGAACTAGCTTCGGCCACCATAAACACGTGTTTATCGTGCAGCAATCGAGTGATGGTGTAATTTTAACTCGCCGATAAGAACGTCCCAAACCCATTTTCAAACACCTACGCACCCACGCGTATTGTGCAATAAATTTGAGTCGCAGCACTTTGGAAGATGTGCCTATATGACAGAAAGGCTGGAGTGGAGTCTAGTACCATTAGTCACTGACTCTCTGAATGGATCAAATAATCGTAAATTGTTGTGACAAAAAGCCGTCTCTTCTCACCACACAAACACACAACGGTCATGCAAAACTCGCGTCATCACTTCCAATCTCTCGATCACCCCAGCAGATAGGGTGATCCATACATCACACACCTAGTAGCCACGTTAGCAGTGCGAACACACCATCCTCCCTTCCGTAGCTGCGTAGGAGTGCCTCCAAACACGAAGGGCAACCACAAATCTCGTTGCCAGTTTCCATACTCGAATCGAATCGAGAATATCCGGCGTGTCTAGCAGCGACCTATCATAACCTATCGCCATTTCGTGGACGTCAATATCTGCTGGAGCAAGCAGCGACAAAAAAATATCTATTTCTCATACTTTGCGCGACACAGCGTAAGTAAGAAAAATGGTTACCGGGTTACATTCGTGTTGGAATAATAAAAAAAAAATGTCACGCCATGTGCCTGGCTCACGGGGTTGGCGCAACATTATTATAAATGTTTCCGTTCTCAAACTTCCTCCAGCTTTACGCGACGCGGTGGAGGATAAAGTTTTGCCCCAGAGTACACAGGGTCACAGCGCGCGAGCCCACCTTCGCCGTACGCCGGAAAGAGTGTGGTGTAGCTGTATGACCGACGGGTGAGCTGCTTTCCCATAAATTACCACCGGCGTCATAATTCACTCCGTCCGGTTACGGACACTTGGGTTTCCTATTACTTATTGGTTTCTGTGTTCGGTATTGGAGATAACAGGAATGGGACCACCAATCAATACGGGAAAGCTGATCCCGCTGGGTGCCCTCCGGTTGTACCGTATTTGAGTAATTCTAGCTGTCCGAGAGCGGAATGGTTAGTAATCAATGCACAAATTCGAAACTGGTCGTCTAGTGCTCCACCAGCAGGGCTGGATTTGGGGCATCGCAATACAATACACCCATCACATACTCGCACTAGTGCTAATGACCATCCATACCAGACGAACCTGTCATCGTCAGGTCAGCAAGCTTCACACGGTGGAATACACGTAAACTTTGTAATACCAGCTACCCCAAAAACCAGACAGTAAGTCTCCGGGTGGAGTCATCAGTCACCGGATAAAGTGGAAGCACCGATGCTTCTAGCTCCGTTCCACCACCACATACACCGTCCCCCTCATGTGAAGAGCTATTTCTGGCGGCAAAAGCTTTCAAAAACCCCCTGTGCGCGTCGTCAACAAGCTTGACTTGCCGCATTTTTTCGAAAATATCACCGCCCAAGTTGACGAGTGGCTGCCCGAAAAAGGGGCTTTCTAGTTGACAGTTGTCAAGTGTGGCATCAAACAAAACATGCCCGATGTCCAGCTAAGAAGAAAAAAAAAGGCACACTAGAACTGAGTACGATTTGTTATTCGCACACGGAATGACATCAGTGACCGGGCAGAACTTTAGAGCTGTTCGCATTCCACCGCATACGGGGAGATGACCCTCTCTTCGGATGAGTCTCGCATGGGATGTTGTTTGCAGATACAGAAAAAAAAAATATCGTAACACAACACCAATCGCTCTAACAGCAGAGTAGCAACAGCGGCATCAGAAGCGTTCGTGATCCGTGAGTAAACAACCGGTCCAGAGAACTCCGCGGGAGACAATGATGGGTTCGAAAAAAATCTGTTCCAATGATTGCGTACGAAATTAGCGAGTTGATTGCGTTGCATAACCCAACAAAAGCAGTACGAAAGAAGAACATCACAACCGAAGTAGAACGCAAAGAAATAAGCTTCCCAATGAATCGTCACAAAACCTAGCCGTGCCGAAAACCGGCAGTAGTCAATGTATATTTATCGCTTTTACATTCCCCAGAGAGCTTAAAAGTTGTAAATGTATAGTTTGTTATGCTGGGGTCCTATAATTTAAATTGTCAAAAACTGAAATAAAGTTAAATGTATTTAATTTCCCTGCGACATTACAAAATTCATATGAGCTCTGTGCTCTGTAAATCTCTCTAGCATCCTACAATGTAGCGATTCCATTGTTTTCCTATAATTACTGCTGATGGACGGATCCACTTGGCTAAGGATCAGCACAAACCGATAATTGACTGCGCTTCTCTTTCATCGCTCCAATTAATGTGTTTGAATTTGTAGCAATATTATTCGCATCTCCTGGACTTCACCAGCATTAGCACAATACGAACACCTGGCTCTGCTAGTGCATGCTCTCCAATCAGTATGGTATATTTTACCATAATATATCACAACCCGATCGAAGTATAAACAATAATATGGAAAGCATAGCATCGTCCTCCGCACGAGCTGTACGGAGTGTACCCATGTATCACTGACCTTCTACGCCAGGTGCATTGATTTACCATTTCTGCTCAATCGACCCAACTGCTCTTAAACCCCGCCACATAAATTACCATTCCGTTGCTAGACTACGCGTAAGCCTTCGCGTCAGGCCAGAGTGCATCGGATGCCACTGCGAACTGCGGGTAACTCGTTCTGACCATAGCGCAATGGTAATGGTAAAACGACATTGCCAAGTTCAGGGCCCAGCGTCATGGGTACCCACCGAACAGCAGAGATCGATTGCTGGTGGCACAATTTGAAAAGCTACAAACTGACATGTACACACAAAACCAAACGATACTTTTTTCGCTGAACAAAAACCAATCTCTCGCCGTAACTCCGGATGACCTGTGCTTTAATCTTTGCTAATGCCGGATTATATCTAAGCGCTATGCGCTTTGGTGAGGGCGATCATAAAATTTTACGATTTAATTGATCACACAAGCATCCCGGTGTGCGGTCGTGCGGCTTTCGCTTAATTAATGTAATTGGTCGTGTGCGGTACTAGAGCTTGTTTTACACGCCGATGTTTTCTTGTCCATTTACCACAAATCGTTCGACGATAGTGTTCGACTATGGACATTAAAGCGTGTAACGGGGTAGGCTAGAAGAAATACCTTCATAAATATTCAATTACGAACGGTTTTCGAACGTCAATCCGCGAACAACACCCATTACATCATTTTGAAAGCTCGCCTTTAATGTCCACCGTTCTCAGGTCGGATGCAAAAACGGAACGCTTATCATTTGGCGCTTCTCTCCAGGCTACATTCAATTAGATTATTAAATGTAATTTCAACGGTATAATCTCCACCTTTACTACGCAAACAATTATCGTTACGTAATGGAGTTAAAGTTTACGGAAAGTCGGAAGTTGGAAATTGGAAGTTCATCGTAGTTTACGTGGGAGGAGATCGATTACAAAACAATTGTAATCACTTAGCACTGCTAAACGTTACAAGAAATAAGAAAAAAAACATAAATTTCAGAGCCCTAATGGGTGTGAGAAAGTGGGGTGGGTTTTTTCCGTAAATTATAGGCACTGCTAGACTTTCCTGAGCTAAACTTCCGTTGAACCATTGCCACGTGCGCTTTGGGAACGCAGTTTTTACAAACGTGAAAAAGACTATCATCGAACGGTTGTGGGTTAGAAGCGGGAGGTGAGAAAATAGTTAGGAAGCAACAGTTGCTCGGTATTTTCTAGCGCATCCACGTAGGAGTTCCTTCTGGAGCGAGCTTCAGGGGTTTTTTTCTCTTCTCCAGGTCAGTTTGTGTTCCATGGGAAGTTGTTTTAGTGCCGAACGAGAATTTGTTTTTGCTAGCCGTGAACACTATCTTCTCCACGAAGCGTAGCGAGCTTGCCGAAGCGGTTACATAGTATCGTCGGTAGCGCGCAAATGGGGAATTTGCTTCCGGCTCAATGATTTTACCACCGGAATCGAGGCAGAAATTCATCGCAATTCGCAATTCAATGTGTTCCCATTGAATGCTTCCTTCCGGACCAGCGATTCCAAACATTCTCAGGATCGTTGGGAGCTTAACCCACGGTAAAGGGTACCTGGTGAACAGTACATGAAGTCTACAAAAGGTAGAATAAACGCCGATATGTTGAACTGGATGACAAGGTTAGCTTAACCTCACTTTAAAGCACACACTTAAGAACACTGCAAACTCACTTATATCTTAGATTTATTCTAACACCTACTCCAATAACTTCACTACACTGAAATTATTTCGCACAGCTCACAACCCCGTGTGCTTAGTAGTCAGAAATGCATTCCAACTGCAAATATCCGGTGGAGTACAATGGACGTATTGAAATAGCTGCATTGTAGATAAAAAATAACTTCTCCTAACTCCCTGGTTGGAACTGGGAAGAGTTCGCACGGGATTTCAGGCAAAGAGGTAACCGTAAGCGACCCACTCACTTCATTAAAATCCAAAGCCGTCCAACAGGTGGCGGCACGCTTTAAAGCTTGATCACAGCATCAACCGATGGAATCCGAGCCAGTCTAATGGAATGGACAAGTCTGGGCTGCCGTGCTGTTGCTGCTGTATCGCTGTTCCATTAATTAGAGCAGATCTGTATCTTGGAGTACCCCCTCCGAGGTTCGCAAGAGAATGTGCCTGAGCGTCCAACAGGTTGGGCAACGTTGGGCGCACACGGTGATGGTGGACGCGGACCACAACCACGGGAATGATTGAGCGAATTCCCGCTTCGAAAGGCGAAGGCCTGGCTGATGAAAGTTCGGTTGGACAATGGCGCACGGAAATCTCTGCCACCTGACCTACCACCGGCGAACCCGGCAAACTTCGCATTTGACATGTGGTGCAAATTTACAACATTAAATAAAACCTGAATGATGCGTGAGCCTTTTATTGATTTGTTTTTTTTTTTTATGTTTTTGAATTCATTAAGCCTCATTTATTTTAATTGCATTTATTGGAACATTCTCGCAATGTGCTCAAACTTCAAACGGGCGCAATAATTTGTGCGATTAATTTTATAGCACGAATCACCGCTAGGGAATCGGTACGTGACACCCTAGTGGTACGTTTGCAATGCTCCTGTCAACATTTTCGATTCCATCAACACAATCACACGTCAGCAGTTCAATTAATCGTAACCACATTAAACGCTGGTGAACATCTGTTGCGCATGTCACCGCGCTACGGTCCTTTCGCAGTCGACATGTTTTGAGCAACGTTTCAATCGAACATTCACCAAATTGAAGCCGCGGGTGGTATGGCCGAGTCGAGACAGCGTCCGACGTCAAAAAGGGCGTATCGAAAAAGCTAATAGAAAGAAATAATTTATTGCTCCCGAGTGGCGAACGACGGTGGCTATCTGTTGAGGTGCTATAACATGCCGCCTGCGTTTACACTTAGTGCCGCGATTATTCTAATCCGTTAGAAGCAATTAGCTCACTCGGCACTTCATGGGCTGTTGTTGTCCGACGCGGCCAATAAACTTCCCGCATGAGGCGGCATTGCTCTTACCATTAACTTCCGCACACGCGCATATGTTAATGAGCGAACTTTTAAAGTAAATCACGTCGACCCGATGTGTCGAACGTGCGGCGGGTGAGACCTCCGATTCTCGTGGGACTGGACACGACTAATCGCTAGTGCCAGCAGCAGCAGTGGACGACCTTAGACCAACTGATCGGTACGGGTTCGCGTACATGGCACTGTTTGCCCCCGTTTGCCACGCCCG
>JXWZ01005769.1:0-23057 GCA_000956215.1 Anopheles farauti No. 4 | reverse complement strand
ACACGTATGTTGCAAAACAGAGAGAAAGCATACTACACCGCGAAAACAAAAGTTGACATTCGGAGCATAGGTCAGTACGCTCGAAAGCATACGCATACACGTACATACACGCACACTTCACCGTACATACACACCCACATACACACACACACGCATCGAGCGGATGCTGGCCAGTGTATTGGGGTGTTTGGCAAGGACGAGAGCATAACGCAAGAAGAAGAAGATGATCCCGAGACATAAGAAGAACTGCGACGGCAATGGAGAGAAATAGGAAGAACGGCAGCAGCAGCTGGTCTATCACACGCTATCGACTTTTGTGCGCTCCTCGGCAGACGTATCGTATTCCTTTCCGGGGATTGGCTACGCACCAGCAGCGATCGCACCATTTCGGCAGCAACACCCTTCCTTCTGCTATTGGGCTGGTCTCGACAAACACAGGCACATACACGTACACACAAACACGAGTTGCAGTCTGGTTTCGGATCAGACCCGCAGAAGTAGTGTATTGTTTCGGCTGCTACTAAACAAAGTACGAACTTTTTTAGAACAATATCGCCTAACTTCAGAGCAGCAGCTCACACAGACACGACTTTCCTCGTCTTTTTCCTTTTCGAAAAACAAATGTACGAATCGAACAATAACAATCATTGACAGCTGATCCGTCAATGGCCTCCACTGTGAAGGTAGTCAACAATATTGATGGCTATATCACCAGAATATCGGGTACAAAACAGAATGGACGAGGATTGAAGAAAAATTAGCTCAACGCCATCTGTTGGGCGGTTCTGAAAATAAAACTGCATGTGCATGCTTTCAAAATTCCTATTTCCCTTTCTTTTTGAGAAATTAACTATACAAATTCATTTCAATTTCTCAAGAAAAAAATATTACTAACTTCATACTGTGTAAAATTATATATGGTATAATGTTACTTAGTGTGATAGCGCTTAAACTAAAATTAACCCTTGTCTACCATCGAACGCGTCCGCATACGAGTCTATTTCTCATCATACATGATCATAACAGTTTCTTCTTCGATTTTGGGGTCGATATCGTACGGAACTCAACCCGACGCGGTGTTTTTGGTGCCCCTTCCAACTCATTTACTGGTTCACTGGAAGCAGCCTCATCCTCACCATCCGATTCTACCAACAGCACGATGTCTTCTGTTTGGTCCGTCTCCATTGGGCACGGTCGTTCGGATTTCGGTACCACCGTCAGCACTGGTTTCGGCTGATCAATTGGCCACGTATCGTTGGCGTCCTCTTCAGCCGTCGTCTCTACTGCTTCTTTTTTGCTCGAATCTGGTACCAGCGTACGTGGATGCCGCCGGATCGCGATCGGTTTGGGTGAATTCTTTCCCACTGAGGACGTGCTAGCTGGCGGTGCATCTGTTGTTCTATCTGCAGTGGGTGTCCTCGGGTGGCGCCGTACCGCGATCGGTGTGACGGGTCGATCCTTTTTCGCAGGACTTTCGAACTTTTCTTGGCTACTGATTATTTTGTCCGTTTCGATAACAACCTTAACATCGGACTGGATACACTTTTCGGTGGGTGAGCGTGTTGGTGAAACAACCGCATCGGGTTTAGTAGTATTTTCGTCCTCTGGCTTCGGTTTTCGCCTTAACGCAATCGGTTGTGGCGTTTTTTTGTCGCTCGGTGGCGTTGGCCCATCACATTCAGGAGTCTTTTTATCGTCCGTTGGTGAAATTTGCTTGGGAGGAGTACTGAGACCGGGAGCAGTATCAGCGGTCTCCGGTTCGGATGGAGCTTCGTAGACCGTTCCCAGTTCACCTTCGGCGAAGAAAATCAACGAACAGAAACCATCCGTACTGGACACGATCAGAATTTTCCCATCGGACGACCATGACATGTCCGTCAGCCGGGTGTAGTGAATGTTGGAGATCAGAGCAAACGGTGCAGCTTGTTGGGTATCGTACAGATAGACCGAGCTTTTCGTAGCCACGGCAAACACCATTCTGTAAGGGAGCGGCATTAGCGGTGGTTTACTTTCCGCGTGGGGACGATGCTTGAAGTACACGGGACAGAAGCGAACGGCCACCGTGTACTGTTCGGGCGACGGGAGTGTAAAAGCGGGCCTGAAATTTGAAACGTATGTTTATAGTGTGCAGCACATAAACGCAAAACCTCAAACCCACGTACTGTCGAAGGGAGTTTCGCGTGTAGATGTACGTCGTGTTGAGCGGCTTAGCAACACCTTCGATTTCGGCCACCCCGGACGGTGTAACGATCAAATTCCCATCCGGACTGAAGCTCAACCGTCGAAAGAATGTCTGCAGGGTGTCATCGTGATATAACCGAATGCTTTTCTCGTACAGAGGATGCGTCGGTGGTACCGGTAGCGTACACTTGTTGCACCGTGAAACGACACGTTTCGTCTGCACATCGTACACCCTAAAGTGACGGTCGGTGCAGAGCGTAGCTAGATATTTGTTTTGTGGATCCCACGCCACTCCCTGCACGAAGCCTTTGTGTTCCTGCAGGATGGCCTGATTCTTCCCCCGCAGAACATCCCACACGATAGCCGTATTGTCGACCGAGCCACTGATGAGAAACTGCGAGTTTGCCGACCAGGACAGATCATACACGTCCTCCATGTGGCCACGCAGGATTTTCAACGTAAGCCACGTTTCCTTGTCCTGTTCGTTCGTAGCATCTGAAGGTTGCGTGGACGAGGAGCATTTGAGGATGTGGTAGAAGTGATTCATTTTTTCCGTTTTTCCCTTTTATCTACCTACCTAGTATGTTGAGCGTTTCCGAGTCTGCTTTCTGTTTCCAAATGAAGATGACACTTTCATCGTCGCCTGAGGCAAGCAGCTCTCCGGAAGGAGACCATCGTACAACGTTCACCGCGCGCTGGTGCCTTGTAAGATCAGCTGCCAGCTCAAGATTGATCGTGCCACAGTCGGGATTTTGTACCATGTACCATATCTGAGATAATCATGTAGGGTATAATAAATCGCATGCGAAGGAAAAATCAAATGCTGTTCTCGATTTATACTCACCAACACATGCGAATCAGTTCCACCCGATGCCAGCCGATGCTGATGATCGCGATCGTTCGCATACTTCGGCTGGATGTCCACACTTAGCACGGGATCACGATTGTGCCATGAAATTTCCGGAATCTGGCACTTCATTGTGGCAAATAATTATTTTATTTACTTTTGAGAATTATCTGTACTTCGGTTGCGGTCAGTAAAATGTATTCGTTTTGTTTCTCTGCCTCTGCCTACCATTCGCCAACCGACAACGAAAACAACAACGAATTGGGCGCCAACGCTTGCTGACAGCTGACTATCTTGACAGTTGTTCATCGAGCTCCGGGTTTTATGATTCACAAGTCAGACAAAATAATCGAAGTGAAAATCGACGGATAAATATTTCTTTGAATATTAAAATGTGCATAAAACGTACAATAAAAATAATGTATTATTTAAAATATTTATTTCATTAGGACTCTGACGCTTCAATGATAACCCACCAGGTATTTTAACTATGAAATTAAAACCAATCGTAATGAATTTAACGCCCACCAGTCCCATGGTCTTTCTGCAGTCAGTGGTTTTTCTCAAAATACTTTATTTTGGCCTCCGGGTTGGGTACGATCTGGGAACGGAAAGAAAACATTATTGTTTTTTTTTGGAAACATTACGCATTAACAGCATATCCCTACCGTATCTTGGCCTGGCTTCCATCCAGCAGGACACACTTCACCATGTTTATCCGTGTACTGGAATGCTTGAACCAACCGCAGTGTCTCGTCAACGGACCGTCCCACCGGGAGATCGTTCATGGTTATTTGTCTTAGCACGCCACGATCATCGATAATGAACAGGCCACTGCATTAAATGGAATGTTGTGCATCATTGCATTGTCAAAGAAAAGGAAAACGCCATAGCATCCAACTTACCGCAGGGTGTGGCCGAGATCGTCCAGATAGACTCCGTAATCCTTGGAGATGCTGTGTGTCATGTCGCTCACGAGCGGAATGTTGATCTTGCCCAGACCGCCCTCCTTGCGCGGCGTATTGATCCACGCCAGGTGGGTAAAGTGCGAATCGATGCTGGCTGCAATCACTTCCGTGTTCAGCTTCTTGAACTCACTAACCCGGTCCGAAAAGGCGAGAATCTCCGTCGGGCAGACGAACGTGAAATCGAGCGGGTAGAAGAAGAATACAAGATACTTGCCGCGATAGTCCGACAGTTTGATCTTCTTGAACGCTCCGTCAACGACAGCCGTCGCTTCGAAGGCTGGTGCCGGACGCGAGATGACCGCCTTTGTGTACTGCAGCTTGTGGTCAACGAACCGGGGAGCTTCCTGCGGGTAAACATGGCCACCGCCGAACGAATGGCACGATCCTAGGTCGTCCGAAGTTGCAGCATCGGTACCCTGCACGACGATGGCAAACAAGATCAGTAAGCAACAGGCACCAATGCCGGTCAACGAGCACGACATAGAATCTATCTTCATATTCGGAATGTTTAATTTAGCGCTAAAATTCGTGGCAAAACCCTTCCACGGAGTTGTCACGAAGAGCCACGAGTACAAATTTTCCTATCAACAGGCGCTACAGCACGGCAAAGCCTTCTTGGACACTTCGGATGCCGCCTCGCGATGCGGTGTTTTCTTCGTTCTTCTACCGGTGTGCGCTTATTTCTTATCAGCTCGCGAGTGGGAGAAAGGGACAGAATTTCGTGCGTCTCATTTGCACGCGTAAATGTGACAACGCAACCCTTTCCGTAGGGGTAGCGCAGGTGAGAAAAGGACAAATAAATCAGCGGAGCTACGATTGTAAACAAAGCTAATCTGTCAAAGGGGTTGCTTTGGTTTATTTTTTACATTTGCCTTCTGTCATAAATGTCAAATCGATTACTCATCACTGTCCTTAAAGGAACTTGGCTTGTTTTTTGTTTTGAGTAAGTTGTCCTCAGTCGATCGTTTTTCGCAGGTAAGAAAAACGAAAGGATCCGGGAAAAGGCAAAATGGCAGCGAATTTTCCACCCGTTTCGGTCATCCTGCGGCCGATTCAGCACTTTCTCAAGACGGCACAGGAGCACGACAGTCGTGACCCGGTAGTGGCTTACTGGTGTCGTTTGTATGCCCTCCAAATCGGGCTCAAAATCCCCAATCAAGGGATGGAGGAACGGAAGCTATTGATCGCAATAATGGACTGGCTGGAAACGACCAAGTCCCAGATGGCGGACAACGAATCAATCACGAACGAGGTGGCCGCTCAGGCCTACCTGGAAAACTACGCCCTTAAGCTGTTCCTGTACGCGGATAAGCAGGACCGAGCGAGTAACTTTGGAAAGAACGTGGTGAAGGCGTTCTACACCGCTGGCATCATCTATGACGTGTGTCAGGTGTTCAGTGACGGATTGACGGAAGAAGTTACACAGAACCGAAAGTACGCGAAGTGGAAGGCGTCGTACATACACAATTGTCTCAAGAACGGAGAAACACCCGTTCCCGGACCGATGCAGACGGATGAGGACCGAGAGCTCCACGACCATGATCCGGAACCACAACCCGGACCGAGCAACGCACCCGTCGCGCCGCCACCCATCTCACCGCAGCCACCACCAGTCGGTCCAACGAACTTCACAACCAGCGATCCGTTCAGCAATGTGAAAGCGCCGACCCCACCGAGTGAGCCGGAAAAGCCTCCGGGTGGGTTTCAACCCTACACGGGTGATGCTGTGGTGGGAGCAAACGAACCTACGGTAGGGGAATCGAACCGGCTGGTTAACCCGGCCGGTGTACAGCTGCGTCCGGAACAGATTACAAAAGCGCAAAAGTATTGCCGCTGGGCGGAAAGTGCCCTCAACTACGAGGATCTTAAAACGTCCATCGATAATCTTCAGAAAGCGCTACGGTTGCTTCAAACCGGCCAAGATGGCTAGACCTTGGTGCCTTACAGTACTTTTATGTTCGTGTGTGCATTTGTGTTAAACGCTTTTACTCTCCCACAAACTCGTTAGTTACAGCTTATCTATCATATAATCAACATTATGTCCGCTACGTATATATTACTTCAATAAAACACCGAAACCATACACATACCTGTTGCTTGGCGGTTTTGGGAAGAGGCGTGGATGTTTCACAGGAAACACGTGCTAAAGTGCGCCGAACCGCATGCTCCTCGCAATCTTCCTTCTTAATATTTTGCTGCTGCTGCTTCTGCTGCTGCCGTGAAAATTGTCTCGTACCCACTTTCGCTTGCACAATGGGAGCTTCATTCTTCGGTTTTTCGGTTGCCAAACGGGTACGTAGCATTTCCTGTTGAAGTGTAGAATGCTGTCGTTTCTCCACCTTTCGCGGTATAATTTTACGTGTTTTGCCAGCAGAGTTCTGCTCTACGGGCTCCGTCAGTACCTCCGTTTCGTAGTTGTCATGAGAAGAGAGGCTTCCGTTGTCGATAATTGGTAGTTTTGTACTACCACTTTTGCATACGGTATAGTAACCATCGTTTGTCGGTATTAACTGCATTTCCGCTACATCTTCATCCTCACTTTGTACGTTCTCCGATTCATCTACGTCTATTTCGTCTACTGTTTTACCTTCTGGTACTGCTTCGTCGTAATACGTGTCTATAACTTCATGCTGCTCGTAGTCCGTCGTATTGATCACCAGCTCACCAATCTCTTCCGTAGTTTCGCCACCACTGTGATCCATGCTACTGCTAGACACCACCTGCAACACCTTCTTGTCGCCGTCCTCTACGTTGATGATGCAGTATGAATCGCACTGTGAATCCTCCGAGTGTTCCGGTTTCATAAATCGCTGTCGCACATTCGGTGGCACTGAAGTGCACAGCTCTATGATATGATGGCGCATTCGCGTCAGGTTCCGAATCGTGCTCCACTTACAGAATACGCACTGCCGTTTGCGATCATTTTCAATCGATGTGAACAACCCGTGGACGTCCTTCTTGTTGAAGCTGGTGTAGAATGATTGCTGCTCGCGTTCCTCTGCATCCTGCACCGTAGCGCTCATCTCCCGCCGGGCACTGGAATCGGCGGCAGTGCACCGGTTCACGATGTGGAGAACCATTCGGGTCGCATTTTCACGCGTTATCCACCCGCAAAAGTTACATCGCTGATTCGTCTCGCCTTCACGCTGAAAAAACTTACGCACTGGATGAGCATTTTTGCGCTTAGCTTTTCCTTGCAGCGGCCCCATATCCGTTGGGCTTTGCTCTTTCTTGGGTATTCGCAGTTTCGGCATGTTGCGGTATTACGGTAAATATATACTGAAATATTTCACGTTCAAATGCGCCACCGTCGTACCGTCGCGATGCAAGCAAACACTGCTGCGCGGGGAAAAGTATCAACAAATACCACCGCCAAACGAGAAAGCAAAGAAAATGGCGCCTGAAAACGTCGTTTGACAGCTGTCATTTAATGCAGGAGAAGCTGCGAAGGTAAACATCGACGTCACGGGAATTTTGGATGTGCAAAGCGGTGTTTTCTTCAATGTTAGTTCAGCTATTCAAGTTCGTTGTTTAGCTCAAGACACCGCCGACGATCAACAGCATGCCGACGATCATCGCACTGGACGTGTCGCTGTCGATGACGCGCCCCATTCCGAATCAATCATCAAACACCGGCAGCAGCGGCACGGGCAGTACGGAAAATGTGTTGACCTATCACCAGCTAGCCGTACAAGGCGTTAATTTTATTTTGGACTATCTTAGCAAGCATGCCCGGTTGGAGTTTGTTTCGTTGGTAAGTAGAAATCCCGTTACAGAAGGACGTTTGTTTACATGGGGCGTTTGTTTGGGATAACGAGAAACGAAAGCGATGAAGCAGAGAGCGAGAGCGAGAGGGGAAGTGTTATGATTTTGTCCACGCGAAAAGAGCTCAGAAAAGACATACCGCTCGCACATATGATTTGCACACGCCGCGCTGTTGGTAGTACTGTCAATTGGCAGATGTCAGTCGGACGTGTCGTTTATACATGGCTGAGTTCACTACTTTTGCATCAAGTGTGCCGTGTAATTTGCAGTAAAACAGACGTTCCTTTTTTCTCCGTGCGCGAAACAAATTCCATCGCTGTGTGATCCGCACCCTCGCGGAAAATTTGAGCGCCCGTCTTAGGGATATGCAATTTCCCATCTTCGAAGCGAGGAGCTGAAGTGAGTGGTTGTAGAAAGAAAACACGAGCCATACACCGCACCGCGCGCCGCATACACCAGTTCAAGCGGGAAATGTGCAGCAGACACCATCGGCCTTCATCGTAGTCGCAGCTGTCTTTCGCTCCTCTGGTCGATGCTATTCCTCCACGTGTTTGAGGTTAGGTGTTGCGCACTGTCTTCCCGTGCGTAGGGAATCGGCGCGGCTGCGAAAAAAGAGAGACGACGAACGTCTGCATTTTCCGTGATTCATCTGTCGAAATCGTCTGCCGTACGAAACGAAAAAAGGTGCTTGTTTGCAGTTTTTAAAACTAACATTCGAGCGAACAGAGCAAGTGTTACATAAAAGAAAATAGTTGAAAGAAAACGAGAACGCTGTGCGCATTACTGCACATACATATACACACACAACCGGGAGGCAACCCACAAAGCAGCCATGGCAGCCAGTGACAAAAGCAAACGACCGTCCCCGGTGCTGACCGTTGCCTTGCAAACCAACTATGATCTGCGTCGTACGTCGGCGGACGCCAAATGGACCGAAGCTCTCGAATACCTACAGTATCTGCATGAAACGAAACCGATTGATCCGAAATGTCCACCAACGAAGGACGAACTGATCGCTTCCGGTCTGCTGCCGGCGGAAGCGACACAGAGCACAGCGGCTACCGTCGATCCTGAGGCTCTGTTCGATGAGCTGTTCGAAGTGGATATCGACTACCTTAAAAGTTTGGATCCGAAAGATTGGAAAAATCAAGATCACTACGCGGTGCTCGGGTTGAAGCGAATGAGGTAAGTTGAGCGGGTGTGGGTGCGATCGCTTTTCACGTGGCTAATTTTAACTTATGCCTCTTAGGTTTGAAGCGACGGACGAGGATATCAAGCGTGCATACCGTAAGATAGTGTTGAAGCACCATCCGGACAAGCGAAAAGCGCTCGGTGAGAATGTGAAGCAGGACGACGATTACTTCCACTGTATCACGATGGCGTACGAGACGCTTGGTACGCTAAAGAACCGGCGCGCCTTCGACTCTATTGATCCCGAGTTTGACGATACGTTGCCGTCACAGTCGGAGGTGGAGAAGGATTTCTATGGCTCGCTGAAGGACATGTTCAAGCGGAACTCTCGCTGGAACGATTCGCGTCGGGCGGCTCCGCAGCTAGGTAACGACAGTACGTCGCGTGAGGCCGTTGAACACTTCTACGACTTCTGGTACAACTTCCAAAGCTGGCGAGAGTTTAGCTACCTCGACGAGGAGGACAAGGAAAAGGGTCAGGATCGGGAGGAGCGACGTTGGATCGAGAAGCAGAACAAAGCTATCCGACTGAAGCGTAAGAAGGAAGAATCTGCTCGTATCCGGGCGTTAGTTGATCTGGCGTACAATAATGATCCGCGTGTGGTGCGGTTTAAACGCGAGGAAAAGGAACGCAAGCTGGCAGCCAAGCGAGCCAAACAGACCGCCTACCAGGTGCAGAAAGCGGAAGAGGATCGCGCGGCAAAGGAAGCGGCCGAAGCGAAGCAGCGGGCGGAAGAGGCGGAACAGAAGCGCATAGAGCAGATACAGATCGAACGCGAACGCACGAAGCGCATACTGAAGAAGGAACGCAAGCTGCTACGCGACACGGCCAAGGGCAAGGATTATTTCGCGTCGAACGATAAGGAACGCCTGAAGCATCTGGAGGGCATGGAGAAGCTGATCGACGCGTTCAAATTGCTCGAATTACAGGAGTTCAACAAAGAGCTGGCCTCTGGTGGTCGTAAAGTGTTCGTTAAAGCGCTCGACGACCTGGAGGCACGGCTGGAGCAGGAACGGAAAGCCACCCAGCAGGCGGCACAGATCCCGAACAATGCCGGGCTGAAGGTGGTCAACCGAAAGGCAATGTGGACGCACGACAACGTGCAGCTTCTGATCAAGGCCGTAAACCTGTTCCCTGCAGGGACAATTTCGCGCTGGGACGTGATAGCGAACTACCTGAACCAGCACGGCACCGAGCTAGGGGAGCTGAAGTTCTATGCGAAGGATGCGCTCAACAAGGCAAAGGAACTACAATCGGGCGATTTCTCCAAGAGTGACCTTAAGACGGTGGTGAACCAGCAGGCGTACGAATCGTTCGAGCGGAGCAAAAAGGATCTCAAAATCATTGATAATTCTGAGATCAGCACGAAGGAGACGGTAGCATCGACGGCCTCGGCGGGCAAGGCGACGAAACAGAACGGCAACAAACAGCAACCTACAGAGAAGCAGGAAAAGAAATCATCCTCACAGCCCATGGTAAATGGCGTTTCGAAGGGTGGACACGAGACGGCAAATGGTGTCGCTGCGCCGGACGGTAAAGAGAATCGCGGCAAGCAAACGAAACAAACCGAAAAACCGCTGGTGAATGGAACGACGGCGGCAGCAAATGCGGACGAGAGCAGTAACAAAACACCGGCCGCTGCACCAGCACCCGAGGGTGGAAAATCGAAGAAGGAGAAGGAAGCGAATCGCGTCTGGAGCAAAGAGGAACAGGCACTGCTTGAGCAAGCCATCAAGACGTACCCGGTGTCGTGCGGTCCGGATCGCTGGGATCGGATAGCGGAGTGCATCCCGAACCGAACGAAGAAGGACTGCATGCGACGGGTGAAGGAACTGGTCGATTTGGTCAATGCGAAGCGCGAGGCACAGCAGAGTGTGAAGTAGTGAAATACATAACAAACACATACATACACACATACACATATACAGACAGCCTACAAATTGATGTACATAAATCTAGTATTGCGTTCTTATAATATCATTCAAAACACTAACACTAACTCATACGCAGAACACACTGATGACCGACACATACATAGCGCTTAGTTTCTATTCAAAACAAATTTGCTCCTTGACCAACCGTGTGAAACCGTGCGATGAAAAATTGCCAGACGATTATTAAAGTACGAAAACACAAAAAAAAAAACACTTCTCTTCGCGTTTCTCTACGCTCTCGTGCCGAAGAGGTTGTTCGGTTCTGTCGAAGGAATTCTTCATGCCACTTACCCCACGCCAAATGTTTCCTCCATTAGATCATCTACTCCTCCCTGTTCGAAGTGGTGGTCGATTTTACGCGCGATTACGAAGCGATTCGGCAGGCGTTGCATAAAATCGAACACTACGACAAAACGAGCCTCGAGAACGTGCTGGTGGCGGTGAACAATGCGTTCAAGGCGCACTGGGGCAGCCAGAACTACTGCCAGATCATCTTCATCACCGACTGTGGTGTCGGTATGGGGCCAAGTTCGCTCAAGAACACGATCATCAATATCCAGACGTACAAGGCGGCCTGTGTAACGGCAGCCGCAGCAGCAGCAGCAGCTGCTACTGTCAGTGAAGCATCCAAGACGTCCGGTGCGAGCGGCGGAAGCAGCGCGGCCACTGTTCCACAACCATCCGATAACCAGTGGGTGGGTTTCTCTTATCCGAGCAAGCTTTCGTTTATGTGTCTTGGAAGTTTGGCTACGGATTCGGCGTTTCGCTGTGGCACGAAGCTCTACCAACAGCTGCTGGATGTTAGCGGCCAGAAGGGGCAACTCTTCATTCCACGCATGAAAATGAAGCACGAAGAGGCGGCGGCCGACGAAGCATCATCCCCGGCTTCCACCGGTGACGATGGTGAGGATATACTGCGGCAACTGACACGAACCTCCTCGTTGGAGGCGTTCGAAACGATGTGCGATACGAATTACAGGCAGTTTGAGGCAACGCTACGCTGCGGTGGATACTTCCGCCTGGAGGATCCAATCACCGTATGGCCTGCACCGCTCCCATACACATCGCGTGATGTACTTGGGGCCGAGACGACCAAGCTGATGTCGCGTCGGTTGGAAGTTTGTGGATTCATAAGCATGTCCGACATTGGGTCACCGATGTCTGTGAGCAGACATCTGATACTGCCACGCAGCACCGCGGGAACGGATCCCACGGACGCCGTCGTGAAAGGGTCGTCCACTGGTGGGATAAAAAATGGACACGGTCACCACACCTCCGCCGAAGAGCGCTTGGAAGCGGATATTAAACTTTTCTACTCCAAGTCCGATACTGGCGAGCATCACGCGCACGGCGCTGCGGAAGAGCACGGCCCGGACAAGGAATCGGTGTGCGTTTTGCTGCACGGTGCACTCAAGGTGGAGAACATGGCGGCACTGGTCCTGCTCGGTGACGCTTGGTACGGTTTCATCTACTCGTACGCGGATGGGAAGAAGAAATGGAACCTGATGCTGAACGTACTACCACCCGGCAACGACGTGGTGCCGTGGTTAGGTGACCTGCGCTACCTAGGCACACTGGAGGACGCGTTCGCCGGCGAGAACCCATCGTTTCCGATCAAGGCGGACAAACGCAGCTACTCGCAGAACATTGTCGTCTGGATTAGGCAGGCGGGACTACAGTCCGACATACAGAAAGTGTTGCGGCATGCGAAAAAGCTACCGGAGAAGACGCAACACTTCTACAAGGAACTGAACCGCATACGGCGGGCGGCCCTGTCGCTCGGGTTCGTTGAGCTGCTGGAGGGCTTGGCACACATTTTTGAGCGCGAAATCAGCACACTGCCGCTGAGTGCGTCACCCGATTGCTCGATGCAACTGACCCACGCCGCCATGGAATTGCGCAATCCAACCAACCGCGATCTGAAATCCATCATACACGCACTCCCGACACAGTATAATCAGCTAGGTTAGGTTTTTTGAGTGAGAGAGGTTAACAAATAAAGGTTAATGAATTAACTTTACGAGCAGCAGAACAGTTTGTGCAGTAATTTCTTTCCCATCCACCGAAACATGCTCCAGAGCCGAGTGGTTAATAGTTTACCACCACAATAGACGCTCTGCTAGTTTTCAAATAGTTTATTCACAGCTGTCATTTCTGTTCGAATGAGGCAGCGCGCGCGCGTTTCCGTTCGCTCACTTCGGCTAAGTATTCTGCTGGCGAAGATTTCATCTACAATCGAACGACGGGAGATTCGATACGGTTTGTGCGCTTTTCTCCCGCGGCCGACAATTTCTTTATGGTATCAATCAATCAATTAATAATATAATAGTATACATTTTCTTTTCCTCTCGCTGTTGTGTGCCACTTGCTAGGGGTAACCTTTTGACACTTTTGTCAGTTAAGCAGTTGTTGCATTGCCATGTGCATCTCTCTTCTTATAATAAACTTTGTTTTTACAACTGTTACAAGATATTTTTCCTAACTCTGCTTCAAAACGCATGTTGCTGGCTCTTTGTGGTTTTACATTTTTATACTTTGTGTCGTGTTAATTGGGCTTAATTTAATTTGCCAAAATCCAAGCCCAACAGTTTGGTGGTTTTAGAGTGACTTCTAAATTTAATGCTCTAATTTTGGGTTTTTTTTAGCGCAAACAGAATGTTCATCCATAGTGTACGAATGTGGGTGTTTTGTTGTTGTTTTTGCATCTTATGATGTGTTTAATTACCGTTAAATGTTCACAAAGCGTAAAAAAGCAAACAAGCCTTCTACCCCGCGAAATAAAGCGCATCTTGTCAAAAGCTACGATGTTTCCTAATTCGTTCTCATGTTTGGTATTTTAATGCGGTATACTTTTGTGTTGTCTTTATTTCTAAATGTTATGTATTACGTACTTAACTGAAGGTAGTTCTGTGTTGTTTCGACAAACAGTTGCTCCTGCTACGCTACGCTAGTTATCCTTCTTTTACTTCCTCTTAATGGCACGGACGTTGTGTTGTATGTTTGCTGGCTTAACTTTTTTGTTATTTGCATGGCCTCTTCATGAAAAGTTAAAAAAGTTAGATTTTTTTTTAAATCATTATGTTTTCAATAAGCCATTTCTAAAACTAAAGCAAAACTATAGAGGTTATCGATTTTTGGAAAAAACTAAACTACACGCCTTTTAGACGGAATCAAATTTAGTAAGTTCAAAACCAACAGAAACATAGGCAAAAGGCAAAAATAAGAGTAATATTCTTCTTACAATGAACTCATGCAATACTTTAACAAAATACGCAAATTTAAATATTCCTATATTTAAATGGTAACATTTTGTTTTCTGTTTTTGTTTCATTGGAAGATTGGCCATCCAGGAAAGGGGCAAAAACATGGCTGGAAAAAACGACACGTGTTTTTGTTGTGAAAACATTCGTTCTCCGCTCGTTTGGTCTGGACGGTGCTGTTTAGTTGCTACCGGTTCCGGTATTTGGCTATAACGGTAGCATGTTTTGTGTTTGCTTTCATACAGTCGAGTGCTCGTATGTTTGTTTCTTTTTTTAGTATACTTGAGTAAGTTTCCGAGTTAGTGGCCGGTAACAAGGAAGTGGGAGCAGAAAGACCGGATATCAAAAAGCCCGAAGAAGAAAGACATAGGACGAAGGAAACACCAAGGAACTATCGGAAATGGTAATTCTCCTGTCCGGTACAGTAAAAGAGGAAGAGAATTTGTGCTTTTCAATTCGTTTGCTTCATACTCTTTTTCCTCTGCACGCTCTCCTACTCCTACTAGGAAATGTTAATAAAAACCTTACACTACTAGGAATATATTCATATGTATGTATATATATAGATATATGTTAATGTTAGAAAATAATAACGTAAATTTGTTACCTTCTATTATTTCGTATGCCTCACTCACAATATGAATTCTTTGTTCTTTGTTTCCTATTACGTATACAAGTTTCTTCAGCAGTGACGATGGTTTTTTTGTTTGTAGTCATTCCTCGCTTCATTTTCTTCACTGTTTGCCCCCACCGTTCGGTTTTGTTTCTTTGCTTTGTAGTTTTTGTTCTGCATTTCAATTTCAACGAAAAACGGTTGCACTATATAATAAAAGGAATAACACTTGGTTGGCATACTTGGTTTCTTGGTTTCACATCTTCGGGAAGAACCCGTTTGCTTTGAGTTGTGTGTGCGTGTGTCTTTTGCAAGTTCCAGTTTCTTCTTTGCTTTCCTTTTGTATACTCTCTCGTCTCTCACTTTGCTGAGTTAGGTTTTACTTATTTCAAATGTATGGTATACTTCAGTTGCTTCGATGACTTTTTTTTTGTGTATGTGTGTGTTTCTTTTTTCGTTTAGTTCATGTGCACTTCTTCTAAGGTTAAGATCCTTCGTATCATTATCGTATAAGAGGGTTTTCATTAGTTGCACTTTTTGCTATACATTACGCTCTACACGTCTCAAGTAGCCATCAGGGAGAATGCTTCATCAGACTAGACAAGTGGAAGCAACTTGTTTTGCATGCGTGTACGGCATTGACATTGTTTGAAGCAAAGGTTTGCAAACAAACACCACCAGGATAAGGATAAAACCGAAACAAAAATCAACACTGTAGTACCTTTTTTTACACAAGGCATGGGGAAACGCGGTTCACTTGTTTGTGCGATTGTAATTAACACTTTCGTACTGACCACTTTACGTATGATTGGTATTTCGTTGCCGTGGCGTTGATTTGTTCTTCGGCACACTCTTCGCACTGTTCGCGTTCCGTTTCATGGCGATATGAAAATCAAATAAATCTATTATCACAGACTTCACTCGTCCTTTCGCAACTCTTATGTATCCGGGTGTCGGGCTTAATTATCTGCTTCCATCCGAACGCCCTTCTGCCATTTTGAAATAACTTTCACGAACGCCGCATGACCCGTAAAAGAAGCGGTGCTTATACAGGAACTTGCGCAGAGCTATTTTCCTCTACGATACGTTTTGCCGGAGTCTAGTTTTGCATCTCCTCCGAATAGTTTTGCTTTTGTTTTGCTTATGTCATATTTCAACTTGCTTAGTTTTTGTTTTTCCTTTTTTTTCTTCCTACATGTACTTATGTCACTAGTTTTACGTATATCTGTTGCTTTGTTTCATACTCTCACAGTTTCATGCTATCAATTTAAACTTAGAAAATGAACTAATATGACACTTAAAAGTAACTTTTGTGTGTTGCTGCACTTTCTAATATAGCTGTGTTAAATACAATATCTTTCAATCGCGATCGCTTTTCCTTCTTCTCTTCGCTTCTTGCTCAAAGAGAACACTCTTTGTTTTAATTTCAGGATTGAGTTGTGTTGTTTCATTTACGTATACTTGGATTTTGTTTTGTGTTTCGTATGAGTTTCGTATGAGTGTTTGTGCTCGTTGAATATCTCCATGTCTACCAATTTTGGAAGTTTTGCATTACGCTACACACATCTAATCGCACGGGAAGAATTGAGTACGGGGAAAGCGATCGCTCCGTGTTTAGTCGCATTTGCCCCCAACTTCATTATGCACCGATTTTCAAGGAATCACTTAGCAACCTTTGCTCCGACCACTCTGTTCGTCAATCATGCATTTAATAGTCACCTTGCTCTCTAGGAGGATTGCTTCCGTTCGTTTCGCCTACGTGCTTGCCGGCAAATGTATGTAAATAGTATTTATTTATGTAATCGTCATCCGATTACATTTACCACTGCGGGTTTGTGCTAAAGGGTAGGCCTAATCCGGACTATCCTTTGCAAGCAATCCATTTCGAGTCCGATGGCACTCAACACGGTTCCGACACACGAAAACCGTTCACCGTTCACGCATTGTCGGTTCCAGATTTTGTTGGAACTTTCGGTACCATTTCCTCTCGTGCCGTAATTGAGTTAACTTTACGGCGGACGGGTGAACGAGGAAAGCAAGAAAAAAAGCCAACCGCAGGCCTCCTTTTTTCAGCCGTGCCAGCAGCGTGGTGGAGCCTCATTACGAAGGTAATAAATATTAATCAATTCAGACCTCATCATAGCGCACCGGCACGCACGTAATAATATCTCGCCCGCGCGTATGTCGTGATATATTTTTTGAGCTTCCCGCACGTTCACTCCTTCACCATTAATAGCATTAACCGATGAAAGCGAATAGCGAGACCCCACCGGCTGGCAGTTGGGTTAATTAATAACACTTCGAAGTCCGCCCGATTTCGGAAGGATCGTTCTGGTGACCGGGTTTGGACAACCCACCTCTCGGGAGCGCCCGGGTGGATTGTCGCTCTGATTGGGATGAATTTGTTTGTAAATTGCATTTCTATTCAAATCGAATGTGGCACGGTGGCACACCATGCCACTGTTTACCTACATTGATTGGAGCAATTTCTCGCCTTGTGCCTGCTGGTGCCGTTCCTTTTCTGCCGTGAAGGTGGAAAGCAAGTTGACAGGTTGATTAGAAGGAGGCGCAGAAGTTGAATGGAATGGACTCCAGCTATGGAACGACTGCAAGCCATTGTCACCGAAGGGGGAATTTGAAACAAAATTCCCTTTAAAAATTGGAATCGTACTGGCGCCAGAGAGCAGACGGTTATTGTTTGTTGTCGCATTGCATTCTAAAACTCTTCCATTATTGATGTTCGAACCATCGATTACGATGTGGTCTCTGTTGTTTGCGAAAACAGTGGCTGTTATGTTTTGCGCGATCCCACCGAGGTAGCGTGCACGGTTCCACTTCGTTGATTGCGTTGAGACGGGCGTTATCATTGTTGTCTAGCGTGATCTTTATTGCCTCACTGTGAGGCGCGTGTTTGAGTAACTTTGTGCAGCGAGATTGCTAGTAGCAGGTTCTTTGGTGGAGGCTAGATTAGGAAGTTACTCTCCCGAATTGTCGGAGGCATTCTCTAACATTGGCAGCAAGATACGTCGACGTGCATTAATGAACCAATTGTTTACCTGCAAAAGAACAGAGAGCAAAGAACACCGCATCCATGGTGAGACGACAGAATAAGATCTGTAACGTTCTACAAACACTTTCTGAAGCACACGTACCTGCAGTAAGGTGAGATTGGTTTGTGCTGCGATCGCACGCTTCTCGTCCTCAGTAGGATAAGGATGCTGTTGGACGGCGAACCAACCGACCACCCGGGTCCGAAGAGAAGAGGAGAGACAAAGAAAAGAAAAGAAAAGATCAAAATTAGTTGAAAACATTGCAACGGCACGTTGAGTGGATACTAACAACTAGATGCTGAAACAACCAGGCGCGCATAACGCTGGTGGCATGTTTGGGCAAGATGCCACGTTTCTGTCGCTTGCTTGACCCCGAATCACCATCTCCGGGCGAGTCCAGTTCGGAGTCAAGCTCATCGGAACTTCCGCACGGTGACAGCTGACCGGCGTAGATGTCTAGTGGTGAGGTTCGAGCGATCCCGACCGGAGGACAACCGAGCGTGGCCGGATGAGTAGGATGTTGTTGCTGCTGCTGTTGGAATGCCATAGCGACGGCGACAGCCGACGCCGCCGTAGAAAGATCGGTGGGAAGCACAGCGACTGGCACGTCAGACAG
Source organism: Anopheles farauti No. 4 (assembly GCA_000956215.1). Taxonomy (NCBI): domain Eukaryota; kingdom Metazoa; phylum Arthropoda; class Insecta; order Diptera; family Culicidae; genus Anopheles; species Anopheles farauti No. 4. The sequence continues at coordinate 4,632 of JXWZ01005769.1, read as the reverse complement.
TGGAAGTCCAATCATTCCAGCAGTGCTATTAAGAGGGTTCGCCGTGTGTGATAGCTCTTGCAGCGACGAGTTGTCATGGAATATGGTGGCACTGTTTGGTGATTCTGAATGCTGGTGAAGTTCTTGTCGATGATGATTAGCTAGATGTTGCTGCAGCATTGCTGGATGTCCCGGATGCACGTTTGCATTGTACGAACTACTACTACTACTCAGTACACTACCTTTGACTTGAGGGATGACAAACGCTATATAGTACTAGACATTCGCGATGAGTATGTTCCGAGATAAGCTTACCTTGCATATTGCTGTACTCGCTGGTGTCACTTCCCTGCAGGTAGTCCGCATTCTGATAGTAACCCTGTGCACTTCCCGAAAGATCCTGCAATGAGCAACATTCACGATAGTGGTGTTAGAATCTTCTGCACCGGATTTGAAGAGCGCTGTCTAAAACCTACCTGCTCTGGACTGTTGATGGGACTGTTCGAGTTGGACAGGTTGTTGTTGTGCTCGAGGGCGTAGTCTGATCGCAGCAGGTTCTCCGATTGCATTTTGCTCCGTAGGCAGGCGATATAGCGTGTGCAGAAGTCCCGACACAGCTCCTGCACTTTCTCCAATTCGAGCAGGTGTATTCGCAGCACTTGCAGCGCTTTTATCATTAACCCATCCAATTCACTGTTGTTCGTTAGCAGTGGACGCTTCTCCTTCTCCAGCAGCTGTACAAAGGCCTGTGCGGAATCGTTGTGCGAAATGTGATGGATCTTTGCGTGGATCTTTCATTATACGTTAACAGCGGCCGAAAGCTCACCTGAATGTCTCGAGAGAAACTGTCCCCATCGCTGGGACCATTGTTGGACGATCCATTTGGGCTGGACGCGGAAGACGAGGAAGGAATGTAGCCTTGCGTGGCCTGTTCGCATTTCTCTAGCAATAGTGCCAGCAGGGAAAACAGTGGATGTCTGCGGAACGAATTAAGTGACAAAACTGTTATCAAATAATGACCCACCGCTTAGGAACATAACGAAATATACTGTAATTAATATCCACTTTACGAAACTCATACTATGATCAACTCAATTCTACATCATCTGCAGAGCAAACATAACTATGCACTCGCCATTGCGCGTAATAAAGTCGTTACTGTGTGTCTCATAACGCGTCGTAGATGTCATATACTTTACAATTTTCTTCCGTGTTCGTGACGATGCACTCCAGCGGGAAGCGGTGGCGTCAGGCAATGTCATGATTTCGGAATGCGGAACCGAGTGGCGATTATCCTTCCGTTTTCACAATGTGCCTGTGTCCTTGTATTGGTGGTGGGAAAAGAGATAGTGGGGGAGAGAAAGCGAGAAAGAGCGGGACCACAAGCAGAAAACGTTCAAGATCCATTTCTGACTGACAACAAGCCATTTGCTGTCGTTGCGAGTCGTTTTTCTTTTTCCTGCTGTATTTTGCATTGGAAATTTCTTTATCGTTTCGATTGTTCCGCCGTGTCGTTCGCTTTCCCCTTTCCTTCATTTACTTTTGCTGTTTTTTTTTTTACTGTGCAGATGTGTGTGTATGTGGGTAGCTTCGACCCAATAGTGGAAAACTCTGTCATCGTGTCATTTGTGGCCATTGCCTGTTCGATGGAGCGTTGCGAAACGAACGAACCGGCGGGGACAGTTTTACAATGTGCATAATACATTGTTCATGCGAAGGAGGACGGTTCAATCCTGAGCCAACGTATGCAAATCGAGCCACTTCGCTAAAGGCTGCCTGCGGATGGATCCGGAAGGCCGGGATTGAATACCAGCAGCAGTAACCCTGCACACAGCGTCGGTTCGGAAAATGTGTATTCTTTGCCTTCACCGGATTTGGCTCGCTCAAGTACACCGGCCAACGGATCTCGCACGTAGCAAATGGTGGTCGATCACGTCTTCGAGATGCATTTTCTCAAAACCATATGTGTGTGTAACAGGGCCGCCGGTCGGATGATTCCGATTGCCTCCCGTCCAGTTACTCGCTTTTCCATCTGTGCGTCGGAGAGTTTTTCCTCCGCTCCGTGCCGATGCTGGCAGCAGCATTTGTTTAGCGCTAGCTGCATTCGATTATTTTTAGTATTTTGACAGATGCTGTCGGTGATTCGCTAGAAGATGTTCTTTATTTTTCTGCTTCAATAGTTATATTTTCCGACCGTGGAAATTATTTGGAATGGTTTTTGTCTTTCTAGGACGTTTGTTCAAGAGGCTGCACACTTCAGCGTTGCTATCGGAGCTACACATCCATCATGGAGTTTGCAAATCCAATCGAGAACTCAAGACGTTAGTAAATCTTGACCAGCTGAGTTATCTATTCTAATAAATCGTTTCCACGTCCATCAAGGATCTTTGTTGATTTATCCCGATGATTTGCCGGTCTTTGATGTTTTGAAAATCTTTCGAATATTGCATGGAACGCCAACTATTATTTTTTTAAATTGCTTGATTTACCACAAACGACATCTGGATTTCGCTAAAGATCTTCAGATCTTCCTAGCTAGGTCCTAGGTCCACACAGATACTTGAGACATTGGTAACTTAAACAAATTAGCCATGGACGAGAGTTTGACCGTTTTTCACATCTTTTCAAAACTTCCACAAAGTAGTTGTTGAGCTAAATTTCCAACTCTTTCGATACACAATGTACTCACTTGTAGACCGCCCGCTTGTCGGCCTCGAACTGCGCCTGATCGATGTCGCTGAGGCCATGTGGTGAGATCGTGCTCGAGCTGGCCGGGCCCTGGGCGGCCGCCGTCATTGGCCCACTGCCAGGACCGTTGTTGCTGGTGCTGTTGCTGCTGTTGCTGCCATTGCTGTTGCCACCGTTGCCGCTGTTGACTGTACTGTTTCCGACCACGCCGGTGCTGATCGCACCCAAACCGGATGCCGTCACCGCCGACACCGGAACCGCCGTTACGCTGCTTTCTTGCATTTTGGAGGTCTGTCTGAGTGTGTGTGAGTTGTTTGCCACAACAGGGAACGAAAAAACACCACGTCGTCTCGTCAGCCCGGAACCCGGAAGTGGAAACTTGCTCTCCCGGTAACCTCTGGTCGTTCTTATCACAATCGGATCTGTTTATAGATTGGTAAGTTTTAGTCCTGCCGCACGCAAGTTATTGTGACGGAGTTTCTTTTTTTAAATAAATACCAAACAGGATCACTTCAAAGGTTCATTTTCAAACGGAACACACTTCACAACGGAGCATCTCTGTATAACGTTTTCAACACCATTTCCAGTGAGTATCGAATGCTAGGACGTCATTTATAGGTTTGGAAAAGTCTAACGATTGTCTAAACACAACTATATCTCTACTCGGTCACGATAGACATCATCATGGCAAAAGGTGATCTGAAATTGTAAAGAAAACGGACAAGTTTTAGTATTAGCTCTCCACACGAGGATCAATCAAGCTGGAAGTAATAAAATTAGGCGAATCAAATCTGTTCTCTATTTGATTGTTCAAACTTCCTCGCTTCAAAAGCGCCCACAATGCATTACGTTCTGCCCTTTATTGTTTATTTCTAATCAATCGATCTCAAAGCTAGCTCCGCGTGTATGTCGATTTAATGTCCTTTTTTATGATCATTTGCCCACTGCTGCGTTCCGTACCGCATCGGGATGATTATCTCCCACCCCACCGCTCCCATTAATATCACGATTTGATCGAAACAAATTGTTTACTGCCAATGCAATATCATGAGTATGACCCCCCGAAACGGGACAAAACAACAAACAGTGCACGGACATCCTCCCCCAAATAGTACCGGGTAAATCAACCGAAATAAATTGTTATCGATGTATGCAAAAAGCATGTTGGGCCGGTCCAGAAAAAAACCCCTTCAAAACTCAATTTCGCGCTCCCGACGACCAGCAGTTTGCTCGATGACGATAAATCTAATCCTAAAATCAGCAGCTAGCAAAACGAAAAAAAAGAGAAATAGACAGTGCTTCCTCGTTCTAACTTCATCAACCGGTTAGGCCCTCACAAACCGAAACCAAAAGCCGAATGATAAACGACCCGCCACAAATCGAGAACCAACGCGTCACCGGTGTCATTGAGCCCTCCGTGAAGGTTCCCCTTCTCCGCTGCCCACCCGGGCGCATCCACTAGTTCGAGCAACAACTTGGCGAAGTAAAAATCGTGCACACGCACGAGAGTGCCAGTAAATCATGCCGGAATGCCGCATCCGCATTCATCGCGGTTTTGCAAGAGGTCACGGAAGGGATGTGTCTCATAAATAAACACTGTACAAGCTATCAAATTCAAATCAATATTGAGTCGTCGCATTGGGTGCCTTTCCCTTTGCGCACCCGATTTCGCCAGTCCGCATAGAAAGCTTTCCATTTCAATGGAATTGATTTTTTCCAGCGTTTTTTTTCTCTCCTTTATACCGTTCCGCTGCAATTGGCGAAGGATGACGCTTATGTTTCACCCGGCTGCTTGCCCTCCAACCTTTTGACAAATAGATTGTTGTCTTTCGTCGCATTGCTCTCAATTGAGTCGGTTTTCCTACACAAGTATTTGTAGAATAATAAAAAAAACAAAAACTATTGAAACTTCACCGAAAGCCCAAATTTGGGAAATAAAATTTCATCGAGGCTAAATGGCGAAAA
>JXWZ01005764.1:0-21823 GCA_000956215.1 Anopheles farauti No. 4 | reverse complement strand
ACGGACACTCGGCGCCGGTGTAGGTGAAACAATGAAACTGAAATTAATATGCGGTTTCGGTTGAGGAACTCCTTTCTTTCCGTTTTGTTTCGTTTCCCGGCTCGGCATCCAATTACTTCTGTCGCATGCGTGAACTCGAATACGAATAAAATCGGGCCAGCAACTGGACTGGCTCGTGGGGAAGTTACAAGAAACAGCTCACCTATAGTTTTGTGGCAAACAAGTGCAGTTCCATTAAGGGTACGATTTTTTTTTACTTTTAAAAGTTTGAAGTCGTAAGGTTCACTATTTCGTATGTAAATTTGTTGCAGCAATATTGATGAATTTTGTAAAACAACGAAGTAAGATTGGTTGAAAGTCTAATTTGGAACTATGAGTTGTTGAAGCTGAAAATTTGGAAAAAATGAGTTGCATGAAACGTTCACTCATTATGTTATTATTTATAAATTGATTTCAATACGATTCCCACAAAAATCAAATTAAAAAGAATGTTATTAAATTATAATTGTTTCCAACTCAAAATGATGATTAAAATACCAAAATCTTGGTTATTGTCATAAACTGCAAATAAATTAAAGGTGTATTTTAAAACCATTAAATTAGTAAATGTCTTAACTAGTTCATGTGGATTTCCTTGTGTTACATGTCTGCTCATGTTATTTCAACCCGATATAGAACAGGTTGAACATTTTTGGCACGTGTTGAAAGCGATACAAAGTTTCGTTTCGTTTTCCTGCTCTCTTGCGTTCTCAATTATCAACCACCCTCCGGGATTGGACACAACACATCCCGGACCTCAAAGCTCCTTAGGGAGAGACACACCAAGTGACGGGTGGGAGACGATCCTAATCGAGTTTCCAGAACGAATTCATCGCCTGCGCGTATGGTGAAACTCCCCGAAGGATCAGATCATGGTCTCACTCTCCACCGTGTCCACCGTTCGTCGTTGATTATGCTAAAGCATGTACAGCAGCTTCCAGCAGCTGAGGTTCGAGTGTTCTACTCCAACCGTCGACGAAAGGATCTCCCCGAAGGCTGTGACGGCGTGGAGCAGGAAGCATTTCAGTCAATGAGCTGGCAAGGCTCTGGCCGGGTCTGTCATCCAATCCCCCAACATTACGGACAGTATTATGAGCAACGTCATCCACCCGAAACGGGACGGAAGGAAGCCGTTTGAAGGCTCGAATACATGAGCCCATCCGGGATTTGAAGCTTTAAAGTTTAGAAAGAAACCTTACCGGTTGGAACGTCTGAGGTTGGTCTCTAAATATTTTTTTTTATATTAAAGCTGCTGCTGAACCGATGCTAGTAAATTTAAAATCCGCAATCCGGCATCCGTCTCCGGTCGCCGGAAATCGAGCGGCGGCATCGTTTCCACGGCGAAGGAAACCAAAACTCGCTTTACTAACGAGTCGGTTTTCCATTTCCGCGGAAATGTTTTGTTTGCGCATCATATTCGACGCGGCAGAAGTAGGTATGGAAGCACAAAACGCGCGTTCGGAAAATCTCAGTGTGGGTTGCGCATTTTTCAAAGTTTCCAAAGCTTTCCGAGCCTATCATGCCCAAGGATGTTCCGTCGCCCAGAGGGAACGGGTATGTCGAACGAGTAAACATTTTGCTGCCAAGCGGTTCGCGAAACTTTTCACCGCTTTTCCTCCCGGTAGCACTTTAATTGAATTGAAGCAAAACTCTTCTATTTTGCCTGTGCCTATTTTTCACATTTCTTTTCAAACGAACGTGGCGAAGGAGTGCAAACAAAACCCGTGGCCGTCTAGCGAATAGGGCATCCGCTGAACGTGGGACTTTATAAATCACCTTGCTTAAAGTTGATCGTTGTGCAGTTTTCCGATCGATTTCTGTTTTTTTTATGTGTGTTTATGTACAACTTTGTGTCTCCTTTTCCAAGGAAAGTAGGTAGAAGTTTTTCGTGCGCCTCACTATCGCTCTTAAAACAAACCCACCATCAAACTCTGGAGGCGAAAAAAAACGTCAGTAAACAACAGCACAAACTGATATCCTAGAAATGCTCGGAACGTGTGATCAAATGCCGCTTCGCACGAGATCGCAGCCGAGGAAAGCGGAAAACTTTCTACCACGGTTCGCTTTCATCCACCTCTGCAATGTTCCAACCCAGCGTCCTGCGGATGTGGTCGCGCGTGTGGGAAGGTTTATAATGTCACCAAAATACTTAAAACTCGATCCCTTTTTTCTTCCGGACTGTCCCACTTTGCTCACTTAAACGGTACACAGAAAAGAATATTTTAAGAAATTTTTCACCATCACCTTCCGCAGTCGGCTTGGCTTCTATGGTGCCTGGATGAACCAACTATCTGGCTGTGCTTTCGGATGACACACCGATTTGCTGACATAAGTGGTTTTTATAGGGGTTTTATGGGAGCCCAACAGCTTTACTGGCGGTTTAAAGTGGAGATGTTTAAAAGAAAAATGCAGTGGATATAAAAAGTATAATTATATTTGTTTGTTGATAAACAAACCTTTCATGAAGTGCATTAAAATTTGTGCTGAAGTGTTTTAATAAACCGTAATCTTGATAGCATTTAATTAACACGCAGTTATACAGTAAAGTAAAAACAACATTGATATTTTTTGCATAGGTTGGTATTTTTTTAATAAAAAATATAAGAAAAATTAAAAATTGATAACAAAACGTCAAATCTTGATAATGTTCGATTATTTATTTATCATAATGCAAACTTTAAATAATATTATCATTCGCTATGCAAACTTGAATTTAAACCGGAGATATAATTACAACAAAAAAATGATCTTATTACTCAGATTAATTATCAACCATTTATTATAAGATCATTTGAGCAAATGGCACAACTACAAAGTTTTGGAACCAAAACTACCTTAACTACTTTGCTCAAAAGTCAAATAAAAAAGCTTTCATATTTCACATTCCAAAACAAACTTTGACAAAAAGCTGAATTAAAAATGTTTATACATTATCGAAGCTGCTCTTAAAAAGCATTTGAAAAATGTGAATTTGCAACCAGAAATTAAAAAAATGAAAAATTTATTCTCAGTAAAATATCGATTGTTAATACTCTGCGATAAAAAATATATCATTCGACAAATGAACTATTTACGTTGATGAAATCAAAAATATCGACGTTGTAAGGTAGCTGTATGAATCGAACTTTTTTCCGGAAAGTAACATGAAACTATCTGAAACGAATGACGGAAGAAAAGTGTCTCTAACTTTCTCCTCCGTCATCTTTTCGAGCAAGTAGCTCGTTTCGCCATCAATCCGATTACCAACTTGTCAGCGAGCTAGTTAGCATGACGGCAAAACATGTGTTAAGCTAGTACGCGAGCACTTTCCTGCACTCGCTGCCACTTCAAAAGCTTCTACGGAGCTCCTACTTCCACGGTGAAGCTTACCGTTTCACGGTGAGTTTTTTTTTGTCTTCTTTGGGTATCGTACTAGAAATAAAATCTCACCCGTGCTTGCCGGCGGGTAAAAGCACACTCACACAACACACAAACACACTACTAAAGTCCGGCCGGTCGTCAGCGAAGTTTTTTGACAGTTCATGCACCAACAACCTGTCAGCTGAAATTAAAGCTAATCCTGCCGAGTACACGGGCACCGGGTCCACGGTATCGAACGAGCCAGCCAGACCGCACAGATTTTCCGCACACCAAAAAGAAGAAGAAGAAGAAAAAAACACCATAAAGCAAAGAACAAACAGCAAACGTCAAAGCGTTAGGATGCTCATCCCGTTTGGAGCGTTCGGTTCACGTGTGCGAAGCATACCGAAATGGAAACAAACATTTTCCAGTGAAACCGACACCGAAACGTAGTGGAGGCAAAAATTGGTAGATAGAAACCGAAAAAAGGAGCCGAATTTCACAGCGCGTACTCGCGCCGAAACACGATGTGATTATTATTCGAGCACATGTTTTATTAACTTTGTCATGTTGCTCCCAAGCCGATCCGGGTCGGTGTAACTCCCCCATCCGGAGGGTACAATTCCCACTAGGGTTGACCTTCACGGTGGAGGGGGTGGCGAAACCGAACCACCCAAAATTGTTGGTTCTGTTTCTAGCACGCCCGAAACGTTCTCGTTCGTCTCGCTGGATTGTGCTGGAAATGTCCTTAATAAGGACAGCGTTGAAGGCAACCGCCATCGCGGTACCGTACCTAAAAATGATACCACGGGGACCGAAATTAATGAACCAATTTTCGGCCTCCGGGTGTTGAGATGTGGCCCCCTCCAAAACCGCAAGCGCAGGAAATCGAGACCGTCTTAAGTATGGACGGGCGACGAAGATTGTGACCCGAAAGCGAACCGGATCGTTTGTCATGATGATTGATTCGTCGAGCCCGGACGGTCAGCAACGACGCATGCACGGATTGGCACGGTTCGAAGAGGGTCCTTTTGCGGTTCACATCGCATCGTGCAGCATCAAGCAAGCACGTTCGAGAGCAAAACAGCGGACGCGTGACTGCACTCGATGACACGCGACAATAAACTTAATGCGACTAATTAATAGCCTTCCCGATTGGCATGTGAAACGCTCCTTTTCCCGGACGTTTAGTGCCAGCAAACACACCCATACGCTCGAACACACTGTGCCTTGGGGTTGTGATGTGACTAAAGGTTGACGGGTGAAGCGTGAATAAATCGCACAAACAGTACCCATGGATCGATGGCAATCGGGCTCCTATTGGTTCTTCGAAAGCTCGTCGGTGCCGATTAGAGCTGCAGGAAAGGATTTCACCATTAGTACTTCGAACGAACAAATCTGTTTTACTATTTCCCGTGAATTATGGTGCGCCATTCATCCGTGTTTAACTTTTACCGAACTGATTTCAAGCTAAGGAAGATGGTTTCTTCAAATCCGGTACGGAAAATCATGCAGGATAGCTGCTAAGCATAATATCCTTGGAAAGGTGTAAGTAATTTTAATAACTAGGATAGGTTAGGAAATTTTTACTGGAAGCTTGAAAAACAATATGTGAAATCCATAAGGATCAGGATATGATTCGTGGAAATAATTTTAGGTTTAAATTTTGACTCACGTGTTTCAGCGTGTTAGATTGAATATTTCTTTTAAATAAACTGCACAGAGATCAAATTAAAAGTCTAAAAGTTGTTCTAGCAAGTGTTGTAGTTATAAACATAAGGCCATATCTCTAAAGACAAATAGCATGTAACCTAATTCGTTTGTCCCTGTAAAAGACCAAATTATTGAAATTTAAAAAAAATCAATGCAATTATCAACATATTCAATTGTAATAAAAAACAGTATACGTTTCGAACTTGCTCTAGAAAACGAGAAATAAATACTCTATCGTAATATTTTTTTCAATTCAAAATGATATCGATGCTGAGGAAAATTACTCAGTAAATAGTAAATAAACATTAATTTTAATATTAAAACGATAATCTTGTCCATTGTATGATTTGAAAAAAGTTGAAAAGAAAAAAAAATCACCCACTTCTAAATCACACAATATTACGGCAAAGTTGATGTACGTTAGTAGTTGAAAAAATATATGAATATATTATAACAACTAGTACTAGTTTTGTTGTTGTTTTTTTTATTATCAACACTAGACACACATAAAATGATCCCACAATTATAACAAATGTTATAACATCTATATGCAAGTCTCATGTCACTTATTTATAAGTATTTATAAGTAAAACTCTCCAAACACCATTAACTAAACTCGAAGTCTATGAGAAATGGCAATCGCATATCTATATTGATTACATTTGTTATAAGTTCAATTTTTTAATTTCCCTTCCAAAAAAACGCAGTAAAACTAATGATCGCCTTTTCTTATTTTCCATTTCAGTGGCTTTACCCACATCACAAATTATCGCAGGTATGGGATTTCTGTTTTATTTATTTACTGCTAGCTACAATTAGTGGCAGCTTCTGCTCATCACCCTGCTTGAAATCACCTTTCGTTGTAGTGAAAATACAATACTAAAAAAAATAACCCCTAATAACGATCGGAAAAAGCACAAAATCTCCCCCAAAACTAATTTAAACCCCAAGGAACACCTTCCAATGTTTGGTACGTTATTAGTCAGTTCATCACGCCATTACGTTCTCCATATAGTTTCTTTAACACCGAGCACCTCACTTCAACAAGGCACGCGTCGGTTTGCCCGTGTCTGTGAAACATTCATCTTGAACAAGGCAACCCTCGCTGTATATTCATTTACCTTTCCCGATTTTACGGCATCCTACAAAGCGAATTCCAGCACACTCGCACACACTTTTACCGAATCCGCTCGACGCATTATTATTGTCTCATTACCATTTCAAACCGGCGCCCAGCAAGCGCCGAACTTCAAGCAGAAGTTAAGCTATTCCAACCAACTTCAACCAACGATTTCACTGCCGGTTCTTCCGTCCTTTCACCGTTCTCTTTTTGGTGGTCAGAACGGTGTGTGGTGCAGCATAAATAGTCATTATTCGCTCAGCTGGCATAGAACAGTAGAGAATTGGGTGTAAACTTTTCCTTCTCGCTCACGCGCCACGAAGATTGGAGCGTTAAATTAGATACGGCCGGGTGGAACTAGAGGGAGAGACAAGGCATTGGGGAGAAGAAATACCATAAAAATAGCCACGACGGAGCCACGACAACCTGCAGTCCGTTTGCCCAAAAATTAACGAAGCATTGCGCCTGATCTATGCCGCGCTGCTTCAACGCTACCGGAGGTGGTTAATGGAAAGCCAAAAACGTGTACTTCCGTGCTTGACCCGTTTGGACCTCTTTGGAGAGGTTTTTTTTTTTAAATATATAAAAGTTCTTCTTCTCGATACGGTTCGATGAACAATTGAACACGCCAACATGGCTCTCAAATCTTTATACGCTCCGTCCTCGTCCAATATCATAACCGAAACGAAGCCGCGTACGTGCCGCGAGTGTTGATGTGCAACATAAAGCAGCACCGCCAAAGATCGATCGATCGACGATAGAAAATCGTTACATCCAGTATACGACAAAAATAACGCGATTTAATTATCGATGCCGTGGGATGTCAATCGAAACAAGCTAACCGAGCGAACTAAAGCACCCAACCCTGATGTAACGCAAATGTACGACCATCGAACCGCAGACTATATCTAATGCACCTGACGGGAGCAATGTTATCTCGAGTGCGATTCAACGTTACTAATGCCACGTCGACATGCCCCAAGAGAATAGAACATGCGTTCTCTTGCTTGCCTGCTTGCTTGCTTGCTGCACGAAACTCACATGCTTTATGACACAGTTCACGGTCTGGTGCGTTTTGCGGCACGGTGAATTATTATGTTTCCAAATGCACTTTCTTTTTTTTGTTTTGCTTATTCCATTCCAACCGCACGCTCTTTTGAAGGCAGTCTCGGTAAAACTGGAGCTACCAGTTTGAATACTGCTGGGAGATAGGAACGGATTGACATGACATCAAATAATTCTTGTGCCATGAAATGTTACTTTCGAAGAATAATAAGGAAAAAAGGATTTACCTTGCTGACAGCATGTTCGTAAGCCGAATTCTGTAGCTTACATTAAGCTGATGGTTATTTTATATTAAGAGTTAATCAGCAGGTACTCTGTAATCTTTATGCATATGGAGTTTCAATGATAGAAGCATTTCCACGAGCATACACGTAACCCGTGAAGTTACTTCCGTTAAGTAGTTTTTAAAATCATATTTATTTTTGGCAGAAATGTGCTTACAGGACGAGAGTGTCTTTGGAATTTTAAAATGCAACTGAATCTGTAGACACTTAACAACTGTATTTTAACGATCAATTTTTGCTGGATTTTTACGCGTCGTAAGTAATCACACACTGAAGTACAAACGAAGACTTATCAGGTTGATAATTAATACACAAACAAAAATCAGCTATTACAAATAACGAAATTAGGTTAACGTTTCAGAGATTCATTACACTAACTGTAAGGTATTAGAGGGTTTCTATGAAATAATGTTGTAAAGCAGAAGTTTTATTGTGATTCAACTTTTAAAAGAATCAAAAGTATTTAAAAATCCTGAAAAATCTCTCTCTCTTTCTCTCTCTCTCTATCTGAGTACCCCACAGTTAAGTTCACAGTAAAGCTCGCATTGTATGAATGTATTGTCAACTTTACGAAGTGTAGAATTTCGTAAAAGCAATTGCTCTTGAAACTTTTCATTAAAAGGAAAAAAAATCGAATAGTTTCAATTCACCTCCATTTTTTATTCTAACCTTTGAAGACAATTTTCAAGTCTTTTCGAGACAAACGCAAAGAAGAATTTGCCGATATTATTTCTATTCTAATCATTTAGTTTTACAATATGGAACTAACAAAAGATGAACGATAAAAATTTCAATTTGAATCGAAATCTTTAGGAAAATGAAAATCGAAATCATGTTAAAATGTTTAATAATGCAGAGCTAAAAATAAAGCAAAAACTATGCCCAACATTGTTTAGCTTGTTCGAAACATTTTAAATCGAAGTGGTAAATGGAGATTGTACCAAATTCTGAACCATTTTTGTTTCCAGAAACCACCGAACACCACATCAATCTACGGAATGAATGAATTCGAGACCAGCGAATTCCCCATTTATCAAAACAAAATCAATCTACACATTGTAGTGCGCCCACAAATCGACTCGTTTGGCCGGAAAACGATGGATTTTTTTTTGTGTTTTCGTGCGAAGCGTTGCAGCGTTCTAAACGCGTATCGATATGAGAAAAGGGGAGAGCTCGAACAGGAACCAAAATAAGCCCCAGCTCCAGTACCACATTCCCAAACATGGCCATTGCAATTTTTCCAACGAGTTGAGTGTGTTGTTGCTTTGTTTTTTTTTTTTTATTGTTACTCCAAACCCTCTATGGAGTGATAGAAGTTTGGCAAGTTGTATCCAATATCGGTGCAATATTTCATGATCGATACCCAGCAAACTCCCAACGGGCTTCGAAAGTGCACATTTGTTCGTAGCCGGCGGTGTGGATGTCCAAAAATTGTAGTCGAACTTTCAAATTGATAATGCGTTTCTCGCAAGTCGTGCACCGGAAGACCATGAAACACGCAACGTGTTCCCTACGATAGGAACGAACTGTGTGAGGGGAAAGGTGAAGAAACGTGGTGAACCATGCATTTCCATTTCGAACTCCACAGTCCAGAAGCAACCGTAAAAAAAACGAAACGAAATCCCACATGCAGGAAAACATGGCCGGCGAAAATGAAGCCACCAAGCGGGTACGGTATGGAAACGGCGTGCTTATAATTCATCATCTTCTGTACCGCAACCGGTGCCGTTGTGGGAGGGGTGGCGGGAAGGGGAGGGAGCACCCGTTGGGCTTTTGACCACCAGCTTGGAGCGCTGGTTCCAGCCGGGAAGCTTACCGGCCAGAACGGAGGCTCGTATCGGGCGCGTTCATCACTCACACGTTGCAAACTGCCGATGGGATCATGTCCAGTTAGTGTCGTGTTTTATTTCTACCCCTCTGGTGGCCGGCACACACACACACAGACACACACACACATGAACACCCTCCGTCAGTAAAAGTGCGGAACAGTGGGACGGATAACAATGAAAAATTTAAATCACCCCATTTCGAGTCCATTTCCTATTTTTCATTTCGTTTTTTTTTTTTGCATTCACTTACTTCGGTTTGAAGCCAAACTATTCGTTCCCATTCTGTAATAGATTACGGTCGTAATGTACTCTTCCTCCCCAGCACTTTGTGTGGGGGGGAAAGGAAGAGAAGGAGGAGGAGGAGGAGTGGCGGGAAACGATTATGCATTGCACTTCGGTGCGGACGATGCACTTTTCCGTGCCGTGATGCTGACGAATTGCGCATCCCGAGATATTTGCAAGCTTGCACTCGCACATGCTGGCGGCACCAGGCCCACCCTATACAGACCCCGATGGCAATCGGTGATGATTTAAGGTACAACCCAGACCACCCAGCCCTCCTTCCCACCCCCATATCGCGGTACGGAAGCTGATGGACAATAACACAGTCGTGTGTGTTGGTGTCAAAAATGGTTCACACGCAGCGAAACGCGTCCGTACTTTATCCCGATTGTGGGCATGCTGCACACTTGCATTTGCTTCGATGGCGGCAAGTTTCTGCATTTTAGCGTTTTGATAATAGAAGCAGTATGTAGCTGGGACGGACGAGAAGGACGGACGAGACGTGGTACTTTCGAGTGTCATGATGTAAGGGAACTTGCGGCCGGCTGCTCGATGCATGATTTATGGATATGGAGTCTGTAATGGTGCCGAAAGTTGGTGCCGACACTTTCCCAAACTGTCCACCAATGATTTACTGCAGCCCTTAAAACCCTCGAAAACGGGTCGTTTGGATCATTTGTTGAGGCATTCACTGGTATCGATGAAACGATACCAGCCGTGGGAGATTTATTTTGGCTTTGCCTTATCGTTTATGTATGTTTGTGGCTGATAGTGTGAAAATTTGTCTCCAGATGATATGCATGGGAAACTGCGTTAAAATGTGTCGCAATATTGTGGTCATTGCAATGACGCGAAGCTCAAACCGTGCGTTAAGTACGGTGGAAAGCAATTACATTGCAGCAGTAATAATGCAGTGTGTACGTCGGAAATATATTATCACCTGAGTTTTTGAAAATATACTTGAAATTTTAGCGAATGAATGAACAAAAAATGGTATGACCGTAAAAAGGTGATCTTGAGTGGAGGATCGATTTTTGGAATTGAAAAATTCAACTTTTATAAAATGTTAATTCTTAAATTCATTTTGTTTTCAAATTTTTCGAAGTTTTATTCCAAAATAATATTTTGGCATTTATTACCAAATCCAAATCCTGCATTCGTGTCAATTTATCGAAGTGGTGTCAAATAATGTTTAAAATATAATCAGACAATTAAACATTCTTCAACAAAATATTACGTATAACCGATACCAGAATTACTGAAAAATGTAGCAAATCGGACAACTGAAAATTTATCGTTGGCACCGTTTTACGTTACGAATGTTCGATTACTTGTATTTTATCCCAAAACTCGTTATTTATCTAAAAAAAACTTATTTTTGAAGATAGTCCTATAGATATGAAGAAGTAGTCATTGGAAAAATTACTTCGATTAGAGTAAAAAATGTTACAATCTCATGAATCAATGTGATAATTATGCAATCTAACATTGCTTTGGCCGATTTCATTATTTTTCTTTTATTTCTAAACGTGATGATATAGGTATGTTACGCACTTTATTGTCGTAAAAACAGAACATTGTTCAAATCGTTGTTATTTATCAAGGAAGGTTGTATTAATAATTCATGAACTCTAATAAATAACTTTCTAAAAACTCTACATAAGGTTAACCTATTCATATGAAACGCCTTTCGAACGTATTAATTGTTTTAATATGCAACTGCATTTACCATTAGCTAATTTTATCATTTGAAATTATTTGGATTCATAAATAAACGAGCTCTCATCGATTTTATTTTCTATTGGATGTCGTATTTCCCATCATTGCAACATTTTAAAAATTGTGTTTCCATGATAGGATAATAGAAATAAAATTGTTAAATTGAAGATAAAATATTGATAACAAAACAGATAACAAAGAAATAAAAACCGAAAAACTACCAACCAAACGTTTTAAAAATTTAAAATTTAGAGGAAAACCTTTAAAAAATTGGTCTTTAATTGATTGCCTCGCCAATGGTCACCTTAACGGAAAGCCTAATTTTGTATAAAAAGCTGCTATCAAAAAATGACTTTGCTGTGAAACGGAAATGACAATATCTTGACTTCATACTACCCGTTAATGTTCGCACGAGCCTACGGCTCATCATCATTACTCAAGCAAGTCAGGTAGATCGTGGTCCCGAAACTCTTTGCCTACTACGGCCATCGCCAAAGCTTAATTTGCTAATGACGAGTTAATATGAAATGTTGCCGGGGAAGATGATTTTCTAATTACATTCTTCGCTGTCATCTTCGCCGCCCTTCGTGGAATGACCTCACCTGCCTGAGCATTATGATTTTGAGATCCCCCAAATCTTTTTTTTTTCGGAGCCCACTTCCACTGGAGTGTGAAAACTTAACGAAGCGTTGCTTGAGGAAGCGTCTCTACCACTTGGGGTTGTTGGCGGAAGTTCATGAATCACACGTGCAGCTAATGTGGAGAGAATGTGTGTGTGATTATCATTAATATGTGTTTTATCCACCGGATTTTATGAAACATCACACAAATATGAAAACGGTCGTTGTGAAAACGGTTCTTAAAGTCAAAAGGTAAGAACGAAAAACCCAAACCCGAATTCAAATTGCAAACCACTTCCTTTCCGAGAATTCATTTCGTTCTAGTCTGGCTCCAACGAGATAGCACAATTCTGTAAACTACCTTTTTGACCCGCTGGCGGAGCTAACTTTCCTTTTTGTTTTCGTCTCCCGTCATCCTCGATTCATTTTATACGACTAGAATTCCCCCGGACATGCCGTGAATAAAGTCACCGAAAGGAAAATAATAAAAAAACGACAAGACTCCAAATCTCGTCACGCATCAACGCAACGGCTCGTGGCCACACGCTGTCCGAAATGGAGGAAATAGCAAAGCATACGGTTGACAGCCCAACATTCCCGGCATTTCCCAGGCCCCCAGCGCCGGTGCCGAATCGGCGGATTTGCGTATGCTAAAAATTTATTCAATAACTCCCGGACACTCCCGACGCTCACTTCCGTTTCGGGCGCTTTCCCTGCGAAAAAAAACCCCTCGTAGGCTCGAATCGATTCGAAACCGTTTCCAATCCTACCGGAAGGATAAAAATAAGAGTCAAGCGAGGCAGCAAAATTCACCGATATTTTGACACGCCGATGCGAACGTGTGTGTATGTTTTTTTTTTTGTGCTACGCCTCTGCTCCTACATCCCTTTAACCTTCTATCGGCCGTCGTCAGTTGCGTTAAATTGGGGCGTCGAAGTCACGTTTTTTCGGGGTACCGAGATTGGCTGCGATCCGACAGCCTTCGATTGATTGATCTCGTTAGGCTGACGCGCGACACGTAAAGGCGAGAAATCTGCCTATGGCAAAGGAAAATTCCTCACGCTTTGGTGGTGGAAGTATTTATCGATTGAAAGTTGACCAGCTTCGAAAGGGTTAAAATAGGAATGCCTGACAGCCCAGACTGATTGGCTCATTTTCCGCATCGAAAAACGATTCGAAAACAAAACCCGATCGTTCAATCAAATCAGCAATACGATCTTGAACGATTGGCTTCGTTTGGCAATTTGAAGTTCTAGAGAAAAAAAAATCATCTTTCTTCCCGGACAAACTTTCCCCAGCAAATAAAACCATTTCATCACATTCGTAAGCCATGTTACATATTTTATTAAGCATTATGTACATATTCATTACACTCTAATTGAGTTCCCCCGGAGGTCCAGTGGAGTTATAAAAAAAGTCATTATGCTTCCCCAAATTCTTTCCACCCAACGGAAAACAGTTTCAAAGAAGGGCCGTTCGAAAACAAGAATTCGCTTCCGGTTTCTGCAACCCCGGAACCCCAGTCGCATGTCACGCCAGCTTCCGGGGCACGCAAAACCTCCACCGACGGGCCTTCCAGAAATTATCGAAACGCGATTACCATCAAGGTCGAACCGGACGCCTGGGCGAACAACAGAAGGCACGGAAATCGGTCCGATTCCCTCCGGAAGAGTTGATTAAAAACAAATGCTACATCATTAATAATTAATATATCGTCGACGCGTTCCCGGTCGCGATTCACTTGCCTCGAGCACTTGCCAGGCCGGGCCCAAAAGGAAGGGGAAGGGGTCGCCATTGAGCGGACTTCATTAAATAATCATTCGCTGTGTGCGCGTTCATTTGCTTGCTTGTCGTTCCGATTAAAGCCTTCCGAGTGATTAATCCACGTTCAGAGACAACGCCCCGGTCTAGCCTAGACCTGGCTGGAATGGAGGCTCGTGGGTTGGAATGGAAGGGCCGGCCGTTTAAACGGCGATTAAGTTTGATGGCATCGATTATTGATTTCGGGTCGGCGCCCGGTGTGAGTCCGTGGCAAGGATACATCCAGTCTTATGAACGCGCCGGCAACATGATAGTTACAAATCAAAACGTTGTGAAAACATGTGAACCGGCATCAAAGACCGTTGCCGTCAGTTTGTTCGCAGGGCTTTTCGTTAGATGAAATCCCGTCTTCGACGTTGGCCACCGAAGGATGGTAGGTCGTTGTGTGGTCCGTGGTGTCACGTAGCGAACGTAACGTTTATGAAGCGCTTTAGGAAAGCCGCCCGTGCCATTTCTTTTAATTAGAGTTTAATTAAAGCTATTAAATGTACGATTTTATTTATATGTGTTATTTTTTTGTGTGGGTTTAATTGACACAAACGAGTTACTAAGAACATTAATTATGGACAAAGAAAGAGTGCAGGTTATAAGTGAAGTCTAATGAAAGGATGCCATTTCAAACGATTGAGTTAATAATTAATTATGAAATTTTTTCTTAAACATTCTACACCCTTCCTTGAAACAAAGTTAGAGAAAGAAGGTTTTTGCTACCTATTTTTAATTATACGGAAATTATTAAATAAGCGATACCAGCATTAGAATTCAGAAAAACTATGACCTGAGAACAAAACATCAGTTAGCAGATTCAGCAAACCACTGACAATTCTGACAAAAAACCACTGACCAAAAAAAAAAGAAATCATATACAATTATTAGATGGCTCTATTATGTTTAACAATTTAAGCAAAAAGAGATACTAGGTAATGTTTCGGATTTTAAAATTCATTTTTTAAGCTTTTCTCAAACTCAATTGCATAACTCTTTGATCGTGTTATCACCTTAATTCCACGAAAAACCCTTTAATAATCTACGAAAATCGGTTGCTCAGCGTAAAATCGATCATCTAATAGCAAACCATGTTCGAAGAACTTTAACGATAAAAGATGAAATCTAATACTTTCTATTTTACAAGCGCATAGACCTTGTAGCACCACTTCAGCAGCTGGGCTGGTTAAAATGGTATGAAAAACTAATCTTGAAAGAGTTTGAACTAGCGGCTCGAATAACGCAAACTTCAAAGGCAATAAACAAATCCGTATCGTTTGGAAATACTTCAACATTCTGCAAAGCTTTTAAAGTAGTTACGGAATTATGTTCAGAATAATGATTAAAGAATAAGTATGAGTCTTTTGGGGGAGAATATTTCATTTCATTTCATTAAATTTATAATCACGGATAAGAGCTGCTCCTCCCAAAGAAGTTTAAAAAACAACCTCTTCAAAATACAACAAAAGGAGAATTTTTCCTATCTGCTCATGTTACACTAATTTTAGAAGCTATCTTTTCTGGTTGGTTTATTATCGAGATCATTTCAAGTAGAGCATTCTTCTCTTGCTACAACTACTGATAGACAAGTTCCGCAGACTCCTCTCCAACTACAAAGTGCCTTGTTAAATTCCAGTAAAACAAATCCAGCAGTTTGCGTGAAAAAATATGTTTAATTCTTTAGTATGACTTTTCGTCATCCTCCGAACACCAAAACATCTCATCTTTACAGCTCAGTATCTATTCATCATTGTACGCGAAAAATATTCATACACAAAAACCCCCCCGATATTTCGAAAAAGTATCGTCCTCCGAAACCCGCACCACATCTAGCTTACATCAATCATCCGTGCTTGAGAAGCGTTTCATAATATCCGGAATTAAACCCCGAACGCAACAACGATGTGTGTGAGGTGACCAAGGAGCATAAAAATCGACCCGTACCAAACTTATTCGATCACGATCTACTAGAACAGATTTTTTAACACATCGCTACACAAGAACAAAGATGAATTGGCTGGTCCGAACGGTCCGAGGAGTTGTTTCGTTCATTTTTCGGGGTTCCAACGCCAGCACCGGCGCTGTTGTTTTTGCACACAAAGCTCTTAAATTTTCCGAAATATCTTTTCGCTTTTTTTCCCTGTGTCGATGCCGCCTTCGTGCGGTACACGTGGACGAAAGGAACAGCAAAAATCGTTCCACGAGCAACGGGCTCGACAAAGAAAAAGTTGAATTTTTCTGTGCTTCTGTTTCTTTCTTAATAAAGGATGCTTGTTTTTTTTTTTGTGTTGCTGGTTCGCAGAAACTCCAACCGGTGGCGCATATTTCCCGCACCTCATTGTGGTGTGTTGAAAGGCTTTGTTCTTTCCACCGAACCGGACTTGGTACTTGGTGACCCACCCCCTAGGGCCTGGGTGCAGCGAGTGAACGCAAAGTTTCATCATGTCGTACTCGCACACGAAACGCAAGTAACATTTTGTTTGCCATCAATCAACGGCTAAGGCAAACGGCTTGGCCACACCAGACCCAGGCCG
This sequence comes from Anopheles farauti No. 4, assembly GCA_000956215.1. Lineage (NCBI taxonomy): Eukaryota > Metazoa > Arthropoda > Insecta > Diptera > Culicidae > Anopheles > Anopheles farauti No. 4. Next base: position 5,473 of record JXWZ01005764.1, on the reverse strand, counting down.
AACATATTTCTGGGCCATCGAGGTTCACAGGGAATCATGAAAGAAGAAAATGGCAACGAAAAACATCGCGCTCGATAACAACACCAGCAGCCGGATTGGTTTAAAAAAAAACTTTTCCACCAGGCGATCTTTTATTCGTGTCGTGATTTTTTTTTTCTTTCACTCTCTTGTTCTCGTTGTTTGCACTGTTGTGACCTTGGACGGAGAAAGAACCGATTTTCACCCGCTGGAAGCGATCAGTCGATTTAAGATTGCGATTTTTTTTTCCTCGGTTGGTGTACGCTAAAGGGCAAACATTTTCGCCCTTCCGGTGCCGAGCGCGAAGCAGATGTTCGAAGAAATGGAGCGCTGATAATAATTAATCTTATCGCATGAAAAACATGCGCTTTTTGTATCACACGAAATTTTGCACCCGAAACTGTGCCTTCCAAAACATGCCTCAACTTTCGACACAATAACAACACCGACGAAATGTTTTCCGAACCGTCGGAAAAGGGCCTGCCGCTGATAGATAATTGGCTGATTAGCCTTGATCAGGTTTCCACCCGGCTCCACCACGGCCGGGTATCGGGTTTCGAGAGCGAATTCGCAAGCAACCGGAGGACGGCGCTTCAATCGGGCGTTTAAAATTCATTAATCCTTCCATTTCAAAATGTTGGGTTGATAATAAACACCAGCCTGTCTGAGTTGCGCTGACAGCCCGGCCCGGCTGACGGAAGGTAAACATGCCGGGAATAAACGCCCAATCGCAAACGCGGATGTCGCCTCCACGAACATGACTGTTTGGACGGGCACCTGTCTAAACGAATCATTGCCACACCGTTTGCCGAGAGTGCTCTCCCGAGAGCTGGAGCAAACTTTGAGGTTTTCTGGAGCAATCTTTCCAGCTCATTGGCGCTAATTCGATGCTTGGGAGTGGAATTACAGCTCCGTAACCGCACGACCGGCAGCTTAATTTCGTGCAGAATCCCTTCTCCCGAATGTGAGCGCACCGAAGCGGATCAAAGTGGTGGCGAGTTCACTGCTTTGCTACCTTAGCGAAGACGTTCGACGACATGTCGTTTCTGCGACGTTAAGGACGTGCTTGTAAGGGATTACACGAGTGATTCTGGAATGGGCGAATTGTGTACTCGCGGTAGAGTGGCGGTTAGTCGATTGCTAAACCCCATTTTAGGGTCTACCACATCGCGTTGACAGGATGTTAGATGTTCTTCCGAGCGATGGATGGATGGGCGCACACGAAACGATATCCGATTGGATAGCCGACCAGCCATTCTTGATGTGTTTCTTTTTACTTATCAAACCACTCACGCTGCAGTGAGAGCACAAAGTCGAGGGCATCATACTTCGCACCGGGTTGTGTTTCATTTCCGATCGAAAGCCTATTTCCGTTCCTGCGGAACGATTCCTTACGCTTTGTATTCCTGAGCGTATGTTATCTTGCAATCGATATAATAATTTCATGCCCATTTCATGCCCCGGTTTCCCGGTCCATTACCGTGCACGAATGGGTTCCCTGTTTGCATGTAAATAATACTGTTCAACAGAGGAGCAACAGGAAATGGATGTTGGATCCGGCAAGCTGCGTGCTCCAGCCGAAGAACAAAACCTCACACAAACGAGATCCAGCTTGAGACAGATGTTTCGTGTAGAAGCTCCCTAGCGTGTGCATAGTCCAATCCGGTTGCATCGATATTTATAACAGATAGCATAATTCGTGCTGCAGAAGCTTAAGAATATATTATCGTTCCGGACAACGTGCACGCATCCGTCACCGTGCGTTAGCGTTCAAAACATTCCCATCGAACACTGTAAACATACCTTGAAGTATAAACAAATTGATCGAACAAAAATCGGCCGTAATCGAAGGGCGTTACACATTTTTCTCCCCTATTATGGCTTTTCGGGAAGCCTAGTCTGGCTTCCCCAAAACAAACCTAATGTCCAGCCTCAATCAAGGCTGATGAGCAGCTCCATACGGTACTTGAAAACCTCTCCGGCCCGAAAACCCAAATGGTCCCTGCCCGGCAGATCGATTTCAACAATGACCATTCGTTGTCGGACCGGAAATGGATCAATTTGGAGGTTCCCGCATTGCCCACCCAGCAGTGGATGCTGATTTTCGGTCGTAAATAAAAAAAAACGCTCGAACCGAGCAATCTCGACAGCTGCCCCGCTCGTCACCGAGTGAAACACGGAAGGTGAAAGGCTAATTGGCGTCTGGCGTCAACGCCAGCCTGTTCTTCTCCAGCACGTGAATGTGCACTTGAGCGTCGCACTTCGAGGGGATCACCTCTTCTGGAACACAAATTCCATCAGCGCAAGTGCCGCAGGGTTCGCTTCCAAAAAAAAAACTTCGGCGGTCTCTCCGGCTGCAAGGGAGTTCCCAATTACGGCACGCAACACAACGCCACATGTGCAACCCATAAACGTCAACCGTGTCCGGGTCCATGCCGGCTATGATGCATGTTTATGCCGTAAAACAATAAACAGCATGCAGCGGGGGTTTGGAGGCGGCAGCGGATCCTGACGGATATCTCCGATGGTGTTTGAGTCGTTTTCGGCTTCTCTCGCTGGATCATTGGATCCATCGTCATTGGTAATAGCCACTTCAGAACGGCGACGCACTCTAAGTACAGCTTTGACGACGAAGTGTTTTTTTTTTTTTTTTTTTTGGAAACGACCTTTTCTCCTGCGTTTCAATTATAGTTTGTGCGGCATTTTTTCGGCGTTTTCCTTGATTCCTAGCATCGTGGCACTGCTGTGAGAACCACATGAACGCGTTCCCAAGGTACACAAACCGTGTGTGATAAAGCGTGTAAACCGAAGGGGCGAAACTCGTCCACAGAAAACGCCTGCTGCGATCGTTCGGTACGCGATTTGCGGCAATTGGGATGACTGAAATGATGGTCCGTTCTGCACGTCTAATTACAAGCGCTTGATTACCGCTCGATGCCGACGATGCCTCCCTATCGACCACAGGAGCAAACACCGATGAGCGCTTTATGATTTGCCACCGAAAGGATGATTTGCACGGAGCGAAACACGGACCCAGCATGAGCCGGTTGGCGTGATGAATGATTTTTACAAACAAATTGCCCGGATGGATTGACCGGCGTGTGATGGTGAACCTGGTCGGGTCAAACACACACACCAATGGGGCTTGTTAAAAACCACTTACAAAGTGATTGCAACCGAGTTTGCTCTGTTGCATGGGCTTCGAATTTATGTTCTCATGCTCCTGCTCCGAGCGTATGGGAGTGACATTGCAAACAGTTGATGCAGGAGACATCGTTTGATGACTTCAGAATCAATCATTGCAAGCAATTTGTGGTCATAATGACGAACTCTCAGGACTAGGTAACAGTTTAATCAATCTTCCAGATTAGAAAATGCATCAACATGGTTGAGAAACTTGGCCCAGCTACGGTGAGACAACCATGCAGCCAATTATCGTTTGTGCAAATGGATTGAAAATTGACCGATCGAGTTGACAAACTGTGCGACACACGAATATAAAAATACATGCTGATTTACACTTCCCATCCGACGGGCGTTCATTAAAGCATCCTTTTAATCAACTCCATTACCGTTTGACCGTCCTTTCACAAAGGGTCTGCTTCAACGCGCTCGGTTTTACGAGCAAACCGTCAACCGTCGCATAACCAAACGTTCTCAATAGCCTGCAGCGTCTTTGCAGAACCCATCGCCTTCTTCTCCAATGCACACCTAGAACCTGTTCCCCGGCACCGGATGCAGCCACGATAACACCATCGGGATCTAACCGGACAGGTTGATCCCGACCACTCTGGCAATCGACGAGCCGGACTAATAGCCGGAAGCAATTTTTCGAGGTGTCGTTCGTCAGTTGCGACCGTCGGAGGTATCGGACTGAGCCCGGTTTATCGGTTTGGCCTGGAGATGCATAACGGCAGAATTTCCGATCCATTGCGTTAATCAATCGATCGGATCGAATGGAGTTGATCGATTAGCTTTCATTCGTTTTTGATACGTTTGAATTGGATAAAACTAATGTTGGAGATATTTTGAATGAACGCTTGCAATGTGTTTGCAATGAGTTAATATGTAAATTTATTATAAATTAATTTGTAAAAGTCGCCTATAAATCTATCCAATTATGAGTTAAGATATTTGGAAAACGGTTTCAGTTTGTAACCCTCATATGAATGATTAATGATACCTGGGGCTAAAGTCAAGAACAATTCAACAAACTGTTGAATTTATGAAGTTATTATAATATTTTTTTAGTGACTGGCCGTATTGCTTAGTTTATGAAATTATGTTCTCTAGAAAAAATGAAAAACCAAATAAACTAAAATGAATGAACATATATTAAGTTGACATCTAAATTTAGAACTGGTGTCTAAATTATTAAGATCGGTTTACGACTAGTAATGTTTATGTGTGCACTTAATCCACTTTAATGAACCGGGGTCTTTGCGCAAATAACTCGTAAAACTGTTTAAAGAAAAAAAAATTAAAAACCACACCTTATTTCACATGACCATATGAGTTAAATATTTAGCAGGATGAGATGATAACTTTTACTTTTATTCATAATTTTGCAAGCCGGTATCGAATAGAAATTTTTTTTCTCGTATTTCAAATGAATACTGCATCATAAATTCCATCGAAAAATATTAACATAAGGAAAAAATCATAACCATTTTCTGAAAGAAAAACATTAACCAAAAACACCTCTTCAGCTCTTCATTCCTAAAGTACATGATAATAAAATAAATCAATAAGGAGCATAATAAGTAAAACAGTCATTACTGGATTATAAGCACGTTTGTTTGCAAGGGTATTCCAATAAAATTTCATCTAGAAATTCATGCACAATGTTTATTTGCACTTCGCTTTGATATGTAATTAAGTTTGTTCATTCGTACCTAGTAACAGATCATAACGTGTGTTATTTCCAGCTCATCAACCATACTTGGATATCATGTTCGTAGATTGCAATTGCTTTTATGTGTACATCTGTTATTTACTGATATTTGAATAAGCTGGAAAAAGAACGAGATACACACACACATGGCACGTTGAAACAAACATTTGCTTATTGACTCCCCGTGTTGACCAACTCCATCCCGAACAAATATTAATCATCAAAGTAATATCCCTCAAAGGATGTCACGCGAAGGCGGTGAGAAGTTTTCATCCTTCCCGTAGAACGTATGGCAACACTCCACACCGACACCTATGATGGATGGGCGGCTCGTGCAAAGCTCCCATCATCCACTCTCAGCACGCCATCTTCAAGGTGAGCACTGCTCTGAAGTCTCCGCCTGGAAAAAAGCTTCTTTACGATGCAGAACAATAAAAACACGATGACTTTTTCCAGATGGGGGAGCCATCGTTTTTTTTTTTTTGAAGCTCAATTTGAAAACATCCTCATCCATCGCCTCCCCACGGGAGGGCTCAACCTTGTTCCTTAAAGCAAGGGGCT
>JXWZ01005760.1:0-10795 GCA_000956215.1 Anopheles farauti No. 4 | reverse complement strand
AGAGAGAGAGAGAGGGAGACTAAATCGTTCTCGTTTTCCAACACCGCTAGGCCTCCCTACCTGCAAAGGGATTATTGTTCTACCGGACCCGTAGACATACCCACGGGGAGGTTAGATAATTAGTGCATAAAGCTCTCGTGAGGCACGCCATAAGTAAGCTACGTTGCGAGAAATAATTTAGACCATTTATTGGGCGGTAATAGTAATGGAGGCGCGTTTGTGGAACGATCGGCCCATTCTATGCGGCATGGAGTATTAGTGCCAAAGCACGCACGCCTAATCACGAGACTGCTACAGTAATCGTTTGCATTCATTACCTTCCAGTGCTTGCCTGCTTAGCGCGAGGAACGTGGAAGATCTCACTTCAGTATCTTACTCACTCCTGGAAAGCTTCAAGTGCCAAGCAACCACTCACTGTCACCTGTTCCAGGCCGGAATTACAACCTCACGGAAAAAACAGCGTCGCCGACGACTCGAAACCAATTTGACTTTGAAACCGGGGACCCAGTGAAGTAATGCGCGGTGGATTTTTGCGCTTGGGCGTTGGGTAATGAAGCTCTTGAATACCCCGTACGATAACCGACGCGTAAACCCATCTTGAACGCTCTTTGTTGTGGGCTAAAAATAACCATCCGTTTGTGCGATTATCTTCCCCGAAATCCGCATTGCTGCGTACGCGCTTCAGAAATATGGCTCGACCAAACGACAAACAGCACGGTAACGAGTGCGTCAGAGCGCCTGATCTCCGCCGGTCGCGATGGTAACACACATCCCACCGTAAGGACCCGGCCGTGTTGGGACCGGTTTACCGGCCATCAACGTTAACGAGTCTATTTCCTTCGCCTAGCAGCCGTTCCGCGGGGATTCACTGGTACCGGTGCCTGTTTTTTTTTCTTGCAGCATCTCTCACAACAAAATCTCGCAGCTCCGCATTGTACGGTACCGACGGAACTGGCCCAAACCGCCCGTATCCGGAAGCGCGAGCGGCTGACGTCGAACAGTCCAGCCGGTTTTCGGTGGATTCGCGTAACGGAAACTGGTCTCATCCAGGTGATTCCTGGCGTTTGCTCCTTCCAACGAAACAAAACTTACGAAAGAAACGACAGCAATCCGCCCGTTTTGCCTTATCTAATCGCATTCGGCGTACCACAACAAAACTACAGCGGTCCAAAACAAATCCTCCGGTGGGTCTGTTTTGTTTCGTGCTCGGTGAGCGAACGGGGTGAGCGCTGATGAAGTTGCCGAGGTGATTCATTGATTTATGATCGATGAAACCGTTGACATAGCCGTTGGATTATATATTATCTTCCACGATCGCGACAACCGGACTATTGAAGCGTTTTGCGATAGCTGATGTGTTTCTGTTACTTCCTACGAAAGGCTTCCAATTTGGGTCATCCAATGTCCACCAACGGATGCGAATTGTGCAACGTGACCAAGCGCACGTAACCTCACTGGACGTACGTACCAGAGTCGTAGCGAACGTGGTAAGGTCCGGAAATGCAAGACTTGCCGCGTTGACGAACGAAAACACAACCGTTTTCGGTTTGCAATTGGCCATGACACACCTCCTTACAGCGCCCGGGAAGCCAACGCCATACAATGCACTCATGACCTAATCTTCCGCTGGACGATGATGTACCTAAAATTATAGGTCATCTCCGAATGTTCGAAGACACGTACTTGTCATCTGTGACGGATAGCCGATCTCCAGCACTATCCATCAACAGGAAAGCTGGCCCAACACAGGCGTAAACACCGAGCCTACCCCTGTCAAAATTGACGTTTCACTCACCGAGCAGCTGTTGCTAATGAGCGTTAAAAAGGCGCGCAGCGATACCGACCGAACGATCGCGCCAACAGTTCCTGCTACGAGGAGCATGTGCTGCGGCATGTGCTCCTATACATTTTTTGTCGCCGGTGGTCACCGGGTTGTCACGCGTTGTCAACTCGCCGATGGCGTGTATGCGATTTAGAACCTTCATCAACTGCAAATGTCAACAGCAATAAAGCTTGTCGTGATGTGTTCGCTCACGCTCTGCCTCTCTCTCTCTCTCTTTCGGCCACGACGCTGGACAATCTGACGCTGGAAAGATAATGACGATTATCGTACAAACAGAAGCTAGAGCCCGCCAGCGCTATTCTGCATCTTACCCCCATCCATCCCCTCCCGTCTGTACCTGTGTATAGCTCGCATTTGGTTCGTTCACACAACCACAAAAAAAGCGCGATAAGACTTTGATCGCGATCGTCTGTTGTCTCTTCGTAGTGACGGGAAGCTGCCAAGAAGCTGCAAGTATGCGCTAATCAGCTGAACTCTGTTGTTTGTGTTGCATTTCTACTCCGCTTTTGACACTTTCCCTAAGTGTGTGCGTCCACTGCACACGGCCGCGATAGGAGTTATCACTCACATGCATGCAAAAAGCCGACGCAGTCGCACACAACTCAGCTGATCAGCGCTCGGCGCTGAACTGCTGTACGAATGCTATCGCTGTCAACAATGCATCCCGCCCGGCGTGAATTGCATTAAGTGATGGCCCGGATGACAGGATCAAAGGGCACAGTGCTCACAATCGAAACAACAAAGACCACAATGAAAGTGGGTTAATGGCGATTCCCATCGTGCGGCTTAATCGAGACGGTATGACAGAGGACCATGCTCTGCTCTTGCCAACCATGTAATGTTAGCGATATTTTATTCAAATTAACTAACAAAAATGGTTCAGTTCACCATGACCTAATCCATTCGCGCGTAGTTGATGCATACGGCACCGCTGTTGTAGCACTTTATCGGCGTGTAATTTCCTAGCAACACAACAGATAAGTGGACCAAGAGCAAGCCCTTGCCTACGAGTGCGAAGTTCCCCGCTGCGGTCATTCACTTCACGGACAGGAGCTTAATCACGCTCATTAGCTAATTGTAAACGCGCGGTCGCGTCCCACTGCTACAGAGGACGCGCAGTAGCTTACGATCGTCGAAACATCGTCTTCTTATACACCCCCGTGTGGAAAAGAAACGGACAGAGTCTTCAACTTTCTGTCTGCTCAAACTGTTAGCTAGAGATGGTGAGGCATGCCAGATACACGATCCTTATGGATCCAGAGTCAATCGCTAGTGCAAAAGACGTCGTTCTGAAACGACGTCATTTGTGGATGACGCACCGTGCCGGGAAGCTGTGTTGTCTATCGGACTGTGGTATTTTGTAGATTTCGATTCCGATGGATCATGTTAACCAGCTTAAAAATGCATGAGGGTAGCATGAATATAGCGATCTATTTTCATTCGCAAGATTGTCAAAAGAACCATATTGACGGTGTCAGGAAGCTGGCGAGAATCTTCTGAAATCCAATATCTAATTTCTACTCTGGCGGTCCAGTGGTGTAGTGGTAACGGCGCCGGACTTTCACACGGCAGTACCGGTACCATGATCCCATTCGGATCAGCTTCCATTGGCGAGGAGTGGTAAATCCGTCAAATCGGTAGGAATAACTTCGTTGAGCCAAAGAAGAAGAAAAAGAGTGTCTACTCTCTACAAAATGTTCCCAAAAGTATTCCCATACGTCTGAGAAACATGAATGCTGCTGGCGTTCCACAAAACCTTAACCATCTTCAAGAGAATTTTGACTTGTTATACTCCCATGCTCTGATCATGTCCGAAGAATAAAGCCAAACGTCTTTTAACGTCTTTTCAAACAGAGAACAAGTGCTAGGATGAAACTTCGTAGAACGATGAGATGGTAAAATGTATTATAGTCTCACAGGAATCTAGTATTTACATCCTTATTTTTGCATCTGATATAATCCCTCCATTAAATACCAAATATGAGAACATCCACTTTCGTACAACATTCAGGGTTTAAGGTTCTCCAGAAGCAACTCATGTTTGTGTCTATCTAAATTAATAATAAAAAAGTACAATAAATTATAACGGTAACGTAGGACAACGAATAAATCAACGGAACCTAAAGTCTTGTATATTAATACTCCTGTCCACATTATATACGAAACTCTACCACACGCACGCACACACATGTCAGACCTATAGCGTGATTGGTAAATGTATCACGTCTGATCGTGATTGATCCCAGCCGCACCACCGATGATAATAGCGCTAACATCTCAGTCCCACCACCACCACCACCACTACCACCCTCCCACCACAGCCCTATCTGCCACCACGTAGCGATCCCGTGATCTCTTTGTCGGCCATCTGCGACGCAGATACCACATACGGCTAGCGCGCGAGTGCGCCGGTGCGAGCGAGAGATATCGGAGCCGTCGTAAATTTGCGCCACTTCCAACGGTTGTGTCTGCGCCATGCGGCATAATGACACACCCTCTTACGCACGCACAAACAACTGTGCATGATCGCGGCACCAGTGCAGTCCGCGCTGGTTCCGCCGTTTCCGTCATGCGTGGTTCAAGTCGGAGCCGGCTTCAGCAGCATGCTGTTCATCGTTTGGAATTCACTTCCGCGATTAGTTTGAAGGCCGCACCGAGTCTCCTTTGTGAGATGCTTTGCAAATGTTTATTGTCTTCCGCCAACCAAAATGGGAATGTTGCATGTTGTTTTCAACAGGACCGTACCAAGCAGCTCTGGATGCACAAAAACGCGGGAAGTTTATGTTACGCTTCCAAAATAACGTAACACGACGCAGTACCGCTCAAATCTATCTCTCCTCCCTTCATGTTGACATGATCAAAATAAAAAAAAAAACAACAACATCGTGGAGGCATTTGTTACGGCAGCACGCGCGCATGTGATTATGTTAATATGTCGCTTGTTTGAAACGCCGTCTTCTTAAAACTTGAATGAACACAAATGGCGATCACTGAACGGAAAGTTGAGGTGTTACTATTGTTGTTGTTGCGTGCGTACTCATCGCCTGGAACCGTTACTTGACAGCGGGAGGGCGAGTGTTTTGGAACGATCAGGAAGCAACTCAGGAAATCTGAACGCTCGGTAAACAAACCTATCTACCAAAACATCGTACAGGTCTCGCTGTGTTCCCTTCCCTCCGAAGAAATCAAATATGACCGCGCACGCGCACGTGGGCACGCATTTGCTCCGGTCTTAGTTGACGCTGACCTTACGTTGACGGAGTTCCCGAATGAAGATTACACATCACAAACGAACTTGGGGGCCGGAGATCGGGAAGCAAAACAAAACCACACTCGTACCTGCCCGCTGCGATGCTACCGAGCAACTGCTGCCAGACCTTCTCACTCAGGTGATTTGGGAACAGCGCGTTCCAAAAGCACACACCTCCGGCACGTTTTACACATCCGCAGGGAGTGGGCCAAAAAACTGCAGCACAAAAGAGGGCTTCGCCACACGGAAGTGATCGCACCGAAACCGGTTCGGTCGTGAGGCAAACATTTCGGGTTCGGTCCTAGGTATACCGGTTTTTGCAAACACTAGCATGCCCGCACGGCAGCGAGACCTTGATCGTGAACTACTTGTTGGCACCGTTGGATCTACGCACAGGTGGGACCTGTACCACATGCGCTCCAGCCGAATCTAGTGTCCATCGTTCTATCGCTAATCGGGTGACGCACAACGAAGTTACGTTGAGCAATCATCCGCGATCGCCATCACCCGCCCTCGTTCGCCGAACGTCCAGAATTGGAGCAGATATATTTTTAGAACATCCAACCGGTGGGCTCCTGCCGAGAGTGGTTTGTTTGTCCAGCAGATAAAACATACACTTAAGAGATGTCAATCAACCAACCAAACACACACACACACACACACACATCTACCACCGGAATGGATCTTATTTTGTTGAATGTACATCAACAATAGCGTCGGGATTAGAAGCACTTTTTCATCCAGGCAAGGCATCCATCGTCGGACAGCTCATCTCCACCGGCAGAGGCACGGAGGCGCGAGGGGTACTCTCTTAATCTCGCATAAATCATACACAACCCTTGGCGGGAGTGGATAGCGTCCTGTCCTTCACCCTGTAGCCCGCGGCAGGAGGGAGAATGATGCGCCATTAGTTGTTGATGCGCCGCTGTGTACGCGGTGCTGGTGCGATCTTGTTGATTATTCGTTCGTTCCCGCCGATTGCGACGACGACGGCGACGCGAAAGAGTCCGCCGTGATCGTAAACAAACGCCTTCACGCTGAAAGCAGCCCGGGCCGGGTGACGGTGGAAAAGGTGAGATATTCGTTTTTGACGTCCCTTTATTGCGCCCATTAGAGCGATTGTGACCGCCGGTCAACAAGGCGCTTAACCCGATTTTCGAGGTTCACTTTCTACGAGGTACGCGGTAAGACGACACTCCTGGAAACAGTGACAGCACAAATATTTAGCTGTCTTATTAGCCATCGGATTCTGCTGCTGCTGGTGGTGGCCTGCTAAACAAAATGTATAATGTATCGCATGGCCTGACACAGACCCGGGTATGCTTCGTTAGCGTCGCTGTCCGTGCGAATCGTCCAGATTTACCTTACCCGAGTACAAAGAACTAGAACGGAAATCTGTTCTTCGCTAAGAGGCAACAATTAACGCTTCTTTTGCGTGACATTTGCACGGAGCCAAAAAATTTCCATGATCCTGACCGTTCAAGCTTGACTCAAGCGCACGCAAGATTAGCAAATTGAATAGTTATGAAACTTCCCTGGGATGTAAATTTATCACCGCTTACCAGGGTGCAGGTGATAAACAGGCGTGATGACCAACCTATAGCAACGAGTATGATGTTCGAGGGGTATGTCCGCATGACTCCACGTTACCCTTTTTCTACCCATAATTAGGCAACGAGAATTAACAAATCACTGTCAATCCGGCGGCCACAAAAGCTAGATACTAATTATCACCTTCACGAGCGAAAAAGAACAGAATCGCCCCATTCCGGGCGTGTTGTTTCCAGACGAATGTTTAGCACATCATTTCACTTCCCGGTGCGTCCGAATGGGAAGCACATGGGAAGACACACAGAGACATAAACTGCTCCTCACCATACACTTAATTAAATTATCCTTCCATTACGTTCCATTTTGTTGAACCAACCGAACCGCCACTTCCCGGCGTACAACGCGTGCTCAGCCGCTGCACCACAACGGTCGCGGTGTTCCCATTTTTTGGTCCTTTGTGCCGGACCGACCGGCCTGGGCATGAGCACGGAAGGAGTTCGTCTGACGGGTTCATCAATTGCAGTTGATGTGCAGCGCGGTGGCAGGAGCAGAACGTCGCAACACCGTGCCTATCTCCCTTCAATTCCAGAGCGCTCGCTCTCGGTATGGGATAAGTTGTGCATGAATGCACCATTATTTCCGTCACGGTGCTCTTCCAACCCGTACCCGGTCGTCCGCAGCAACAAAACACGATACCGTGGCTCGGACCGCTCTCCGAAACGAAAAACCCGTTGTGTTCAATTATTGGTGATTATCAAGATTAATGCTATTTTTAGCAGTAGAATGCGCATTCGGACTGCCGACTGGCCGGCACCCCATCATTTAGCGCAGAGCATGGACGAAGCGTTGGGCGATCGATGTGCCGCGTGTTTCAGACGTCGAGCGTCGAGGAAAAAGGGACTCGTCTGGGGCGTCTTCCGAGACGAGAAAACACCTCCAGCGTAAGGCTTGTTGCCAAAAAGGAGCTTGCGATTTTCTCCATGACCTTGCGCTGATTGCAGCGGGGCGAATATTTTTATTCATTGTAATAAAACCCGATGTATCGCGTCATGAACGAGAACCTTCTTCTCCCCCCTCCACCCCACAAGACGGGATATTCAATAAAGCTTATCGATATATTGAACGTTTTAAAGCCCACTTGAGATAGACGGCCAAAAGAGGAACATATTGGCTGTTGGCAAGCGGCAACCCAAGTGCACTAGTAATTTAATAAATAGCCTGCAACATCAAGGCATAACCGTACGAAAACATACTCTCTTCTGGCCCGGTGCAAATATTGGAACAAACGGAGAAGGTCATCATGCAGCCGTCAGCACGACAACATAATATTTTCCCACACTTTTTCCTTTTGTATAGTGCACCACTTCATTTCAACTTTCGCAGCTTTGTCACACTAGCTTTCTGTTGTTTTTTTTTTCACTTTAGCCAGTACTTGATTTTAATCATTCCAAAATCCTGTTTTATATATATATTTTTTTCATACTACGTGGTTTTTTATAATTTTATCGAATCTAGTCTTTGAAAAGTTTTTTGTAATCTATGCCCATCATCGTTAAAAACGGAATTTATTTAATTTAGAAGTAACATTTTCATGATGCAAAAAATATGACATAAAATTGTAAACTACAATTATTAAATCGTTGGGACTCGAATTTTTCTAACTATCCTTATCTATGAGTGCAGCCTGAATAGTGCTGGTGACATATTTTAAGTTAAACCATTACCTTACCATAGCTAGCTGCTATTTATGCGCTCACTAGCACTGAAGCTACGACCATCGATAGTGGACAATGTGATCGCTACGGAGACATCGCAAATGTCGTCTGTTGACATTTCTTGTACGCAACTTATAAGCAGTCAACATAGAGCAAAGAGTACTAAAGATGAAGTTAAAGCACATAAAAGTGCTGTTTAAATGTCAGATATACCGCTAGACATTATCACGTGCGAAATTAATGCCACCCCGTCGATACAATCGTTAAAACAGCTCAGCTAATAAAATTATCGATTTGTTTCACAACAACGTGTGAAAAACTAATGCAACCAAGCTAAGCATAAGCAAGTCGCCAGCGGCCAGAATCGACCCGACCAAAACGCGCCAGGATCGTCCATCTCCATTAACTATTTCGAATGTTTTTAGCACCTTTATTGCATGTTCCATCATGTCACAGATATAGCGCCGGTAGAGGAAAATGCAAGACACGGGACGCTTTCGAAACGTCGGGCACGAATGCATTAATATTCATTAAACTACTCTCATGATTCATCGCCCTTTCCCTGCCTTTGCCGCTGTACTTTCCAGGGTTTTATTTGTTTTTTTTTTCCTGTTGCTACACCTGCAATGGTTTTCTTTTTCAGCGTTGTTTTTTTTTGTTGCTCGTCAACTCCATTAGGGAATTAACAGGCCAAAGCACCGGGGCACGATTTTCGTGATATTAATTGATCTTCGATGGCTTTCTTCATTAACCTGACAGAGGGAGTCGAATGCAACCACTCTCACTATGGCGATGCATAGTAAAATTGTCCACAAATGATCCATGTTTGTGGTGCCGTCACCACGCCACCACGTGTGATTTAAATTGTTGTACTTTTTCCGCTACCGAGCCGGCAGTGTTGGTCACTAATTCCTACCGGCGCCACCCGGGAGTATGACGCGCTGCCCAGGCGGCGTCAGAAGGGATTTTCATTTCCCACCTTCTCCCACGGCGGAGCTCACTTCACAGGGCCGTCGCGAAGTACGGCCGCAAAAGGATTAGAGCTAGTAATTTACATACCGCTTCCGTCACACCTGTCCGTCGTGGCGATTGCTGGGTAGGAAGCGGGTGAAACACACGACTGCGGCATACAAGCCCGCTGTCTCCATGGGACATGCGACGATATGCACGCTTCATTTGCATTGTTTTTTTTTTGTTTTTTTTTTTGTTACCCGTCCAGCGGCAGGCAGCAACTGCTCCCGGGCTCCGAAAAGTACTATGCTTGACGTGAAAAGCTAATCGCTTTTATGGTATTGTTTTCCAGGGCGCGAAAGCTTGACGGCTGTTGGGCATGGATCAATTTTCAGTGCCGATCGAGTCGAAAAGTAGCGTACTGACGGGTGAGTGATGGACGCGTTTACATTGGGCATGGTGTCACGTCTTACGGTGGGTAAGAAAAGCATATTTTTAGTGCGGTTTCCACGAAAGTCCGCACTGGAAGGAAGGTGAAGTCAAACCAATGAGTCGATAGCAAAGTTTCTGATCAATAGTAATGTATTCCTTCTTACAAATTCAACAGTTTTTTTGTCTGCATAATCATCACAATCTGCCACACGATACATCACAATAAATTAAAATTCTAAAGGGGGGAGCTAAAATGCATTTAAATTTTAGACTAAAAATGGATTTAGACGGACAGAGGAGAACCTTAGAAAATGTACTACTAAATACTAGAAAACCTAATAAATAAATTATGAACTAAAACCTAAAGACTAACGAATTCCTTCGCTTCATGCAGAAATATCATATATGAAATAGATAAAAAAGGAATAGATTGTATACGAAACGTTCCAGGTCACTCTTGACTGTTTATAGAACCAGATTAAATTTTCAAACGTATACCAATCCTTCTCACCGAGGGACCACCTTAACACCAAATGGATTAGAGATGCCGACCTTGCCAAACTAAATTTGAACTCCCATCGTCGTCGTTCCCGAACGCTCCGTTCATTCATAAAATATTCCTCCCACGTGTGGCGCACGGTGGCCGACTCACCTCCTGAACGCTGACGTCCTTCAAGATTGGACCAGTTCCAGCTGTCCCCCCCCCTCCAGCAGTAGCTGGAGCAAATTTACTTGGACAAAATCTCATCGACCAACCGCGGCGAGGAAGTTTGAAGAATAAAACGAACGGAAACAAAACGCAAACGGCAACCATCGGTTTGTAATGCCGACCCGGCCGCCCTGCTGTCTTTGTGGGTCGCGAAATTAGCTCGTGCGGTACAAAAGCAAGGACGAAGAAAGCGAAACGAAACCTTACACACACACAGCCACGGACACCCGAGGGTACGTCCGTGGCCCGGCTTCATTTCTTCGCTCTAATTTACATCGGTCTCGCGTGTTGGTATTGCCAACTGCCGTTGACGCTAGTTGGGAATTTTGCTTTACTGGTCCCCC